>CATIWO010294274.1:0-21696 GCA_949673435.1 Macaranga tanarius
TTTATAAATTGTTATGAATAAGATTATGTGTTGCAATGAATTGTGAAGAGAATATATATAGATACATGTGCATTTTGATTGATGTGAATGGTGAGGAATGTGTGTGCTAGTGGAGACTGAGCTGGGCAGAGAGCCTCCACTGAATATGATAACTGAGACTGAGCTGGGTAGAGAGTCTCAGTAATGGCCATGTGGTTGAGAATGAATTATGAGGAATATAGCCAATGAGGCTAAGTGTGAGAAAATTATGTGAGGAAAGACAAAGCTGGATATGTAACTTGCATAACATGCATTATCGCATTATATTTGCATATGTGTTGAATATGTATGAATGTATTGTTATGGCTATAATTCACCAAAAATGTTTGTTGAATGCTTGGAAATCTTATTGTGATGTTTTGGATGTTTGGTGTGATTCAGTATGCTTAGCATGGGTTGTTATGGCTTAATTTGAGTGTGTTTTGACATTATAACCCATTTCAAGGGTATTATTAATTAATATAAATGAATTTGGTCTAGGTGTCTTCATAAAGTTGTAGCTCTCTGAGTTAGCTTTATGTAACTTTTTGAACCAATTAAATCCGAGTTCGGTAGAGAGAGTTATGGGTAAAAGAGTGCGATGTGGTCCAGAGGCCATGCATGCGGGCTCTCGGACACGGTCGTGTGCCTATATAGCACGGCCGTGCGGATACGGAACTGAAAAATTCGAGCTCTCATATGATGGAACACAGCCGTGCGGTCACAAAAGTTTGGAATTCAAACTCTCAGGCGATGGCGCCGTGTGCTTTCCTCGCACGGCCATGCGCTGCCTATTTTTCAGTAGTCTCAGTATTTTGACCATAACTTGAGCCACAAACTTCCAAATGAGTCGTGGTTTGATGCTATAGAACCATTAAAGAGTCCTATATAATATTATATTTTGAGAATTTCCATAATATATTTTTAAAATTCTCTAATTGAGCTTAACATTTTAGTACTCATGTACACCTTTGTCATTTGGACTCCCATGCGAAGTCTAAATGCTGAATTCGTATATTTTGATGTGTTATGATGTATTCTATATATTTTTATTAATTAGTTCTTAAGAAGAACTATATATATGGCTGTATTAATAATTACTTATTGAGTTGCAAGCTCATTCCTTTGCAATTGTGGTTTTCAGGATAGTTAGCTTAGCTTGAGGAGCTTTTTGATAGAAGCTTAAAGCTTGGGAAAGTTGAGTTCAGGTGGGACAACTACGTGCTTGATGATGAACTCTCCATCCACATGAGCATCTAATGTATTTTGGCATTTATGATTTTTGTAATAAGACTATGTATATTCTTATATATACACATATATAAAGTTTATGTACAAACATATATTTTAGTATATATAAGTTATCTTCTATGGAAAAAATTTTAATATTGTCACATGTTTATATTATATTGGGACACTTGTACGTGGTACCTGGAGGGTGCTACATTACTCACTTTGAGGAGCATAAGATACTTGTACCAAAGGTTCTCTGGGTGGTGTTTTCATATAGTTTCTAGTATAATGTCTGATCTCATTACATCAGAAACATCTAACTTCTAATTAACCACACCTTCCTGAATGATACTTCCTACATACATTGCACCATGGCAATACGTCTTTTCCCTACGTGCCAAATCCAACACCTATTTATCCTTATGGTTTTGCCGGTTGCCTAATCGATGCTTGACTTCCCTGGAGTCAGTTTCCACCTCATGTCCTCATATTGCTTCTGGAATAAGGAAATAATCTCGATCATCGATCCTCATTCCTTCTCTATAGCTGCCGTAATGATTCAAGTTGTTGATTTCGTTGGGTCTGAGTCGAAGCTTCAAATTCTTTATTTAACTTTTTTTATTTTATTGCCTTCTCGACCCAGCCTCGAAAAGTAATTCCAGCATATAAATTCAGCTTTTCTCTTAAGGATATATGCAAACATTCTTAAAAATTCTCATTCTTTTTCTTTTCGGTAGGGTAGATATCCTTGGCGTATTTGTACAGATCTTTAAACTTATCCACATACTCTCTTACCATCATTAATCTTTATATTAAATTGATGAATGCAGCCAACTTATCCTTTCGATAATTCTCCGTCAGATATTTCTTGTGGAACTCTTCCTGAAATACCTGCCAATTCAGAGCTTCTCCGTAAAGATTTCAGATTTGAGTTAACCAATCGTCAGTTTTATCAAATATTAATCCATAAATATTGCTCATCTTTTCTTTATTGGTTAGTTGTAGAGTCGTAAAAGCTTTCTCCACAGTTTTGATCCATTTATCGGCCTGTTATGGATCTAATGTGCCATAAAAGTCATATGCTCTATATTTCTTTGTGTGTTCAATTATATCTCCAAGTCTCTTATACTTTTCTCTGTCTCTTTCTACCATTGTTGTGGCCATAGTTCATGTTAATTCTGTAGCATCCATATACATCATTGGTGGTACTGCATTAGCTTCATTTCCATGTGCAGGTTACTGTGGCTGTCCATTTTATGCTCACCTTGGTATGTTAAATTCAGTATCGTTGTCCTCGACATCGAACTACCTAGCCAACTCTCTATACCATATGCATGTCCATCACTCCTTTCATTGCTAACGGAGGCTTCTGATGGGATTCTGTTCATTGGTATATCTCCGCTTCTATTTGTACTTTTTACCTTTTCCATTATACCCATTCACTTGTCTGGGCACTTCGGCCTCTCGGTCGACCTTAAGCATCTAAACCACCTCCCCTAGTTCTTGCTATTACTTAACTTCCTACAATTTCAGATTAATTCATTCAGAAATCTTAAATCATCACATATCACATCATCAATCGTCACTTTCCACTAATCACATAACTTTCTTCCAAATCTCAAATTTTATAGTCTAAGCTTTAAAAGTCATTAACAATACCATTTCCACAATCTAATTTTTAAAATCATCAATATTCTTAGTTTTATAATCTAAACTTTCAAAACCTAGGCTCTGATACCAAAAATTGTGATACCTCTCCTCACCGGCACCCACATAGAATAGATTTGTAACCCGAACTATCCATCATGAAGTGACAGTATGGAAAGGTACCACTTTAATGAAGTAACTAAGAAACTATCCAGATTGACTGGTTTATAAATCGGGGTTAGTAACATTTGTTTCGCTCGAATAATATCTTAAAAAAATATCCACTAAAGTTGTTTGCTAATCTGGTATATTGATTATTACTTAATAACAATACTAAAACTTATATACATCACAATTACCAATCATCATAAAACATAAATGATAATATACTAAATAAATTCATTGACAGAACACTATTATTGAAAATAATGTACACACATATATACATTATAATATACAAGGTTAGTGTTCTGCGATAGGAGAAAAACTAGAGAAAAAGGGCTAGCAAAAATATATATAATAATATACATCAAAAGGATCTAAAGCCCTATCAAATCCCTAGAAAAAAGGCAGTCTAGCTACCCTAAGATGTACTACCCACATATTTAACTAAAAATAGTAACAACAAATCCTAAAGCTTAACCCTCTTCCAGTAAAAAGGTGCATGATGTCAACAGTGTCTGTAACAGCTAAGTCCAAGTCATAGTGATCCGGACTCCAACCTGTGTCTCATAGGCAATGGAAATAACTATTAGACAACCGTCCGAGAAGTCATTTTTTATCGTACTAGTGCAGTAGTTAGTGGCTATGGGGTCTACAAAAACTCAAAAAGAAAGCTCAGCGTCGGGTTCATATCTAATGTAGTACAAGACCATCATCCCATTTCCATATACATCTAGTGTCTGGGCTACCCACATGATCACCATTATTCTATACATTATGTACAATAGTAAGCTGAAAACAAAACAGTTTTACAAAAGAGAGTGGTGAGTATTTCTATATAAAACACTCAGTGAATGAACTAAATTAAACACTCTCGATACTAAAGTAATAACATTTTAAATGACAATTAAAGTAGTATAAAATTAATCAATATAAATAGTTTAATGATAACTATAAATCAAAGAGTCAAACAACAAATATTCAAATCATATGAATCAAATCACATTAATTCCTTTGAACAATATAATCGAATCACAACTAACTTTTAATAACAGTATTTAATCAGATTACTGTCAATGTAGTGGGTACCATTCAGCATATTGAAAGTTCGGGCCAGGTATACATACCATAATCGTAAATCATATAAGTAGCCTAAAAGGCTTATCACTATATCCTAGATACAGGAAATAACATGAGTTATTGTGCTCCGGACATAGTCTTATATCTTAATAGTCTTACTGCAATCCTTTAATAATCAATTACTCAAAATCATTCAAATATCATAATTTCTCAAATCAATCTTGGTCACAGCCAAGCAAAATATTATAAACATATCTCAGTATTCAAATTCAGTTCAGAAATAAGTTTTTTCTTTAAATTATACTGAAATATTGCTTAAAACCACACAGAGGCATTATCTGATCAACACAAGGGTGCCGCCTCTTCTCTACCGAGGCGTCGCCCTCCTCAGGTAGAGGCATTGCCTTTGAGAGGCAGAGGCGCCGCCTCTAAGGCCTGATGGGCTAAGGCATTGCCTCCCTTTCACCATCCAACGTTCCAAATTTTAAAATTTTCAAAATCTGCTGAAAATAAATTCAATTGAAACATCTAAATAATTATTCAAATCAATGAATCAATTCAAGAAAATTATGGAGTTTTGAAGGAGGGAATCCACTCACCTACATCGTTGTTTCCTTCAACTCCTTTTCATTTCCTACGTTGCTCACCAACTGACAGGCGAAACTCAATTCAAAAACTTATTTTCTTCTGTTGCTCTACCTTTCTCTTTTCCTTGTTTTTAGTTTTTGGAACCAAAATGAATAATGAGCTTCCTCTACTCATTTCTTTCAGAGGATGGAGGGTAAGTTATCCTCTCTATCCTCTGTCAGCTTTACGCATCCCGTAATCTTTTTTTTAATCTGATTTGAGGATTTAGGCTATTAATGCCCTTTTACAAATAAATCTTTGAACTTAATTATTTTCAATTAAGTCCTTCAAATCAAACTTATTTTCTATATAATCTAGTTTTAACTAAATATAGTATTAAATATTCGGGCACGGACCCGATATTTATACATAAAATTTTAAGAATGACTATTAAATAATGAATTACAATATATATTTATCAAAATTTGAGCTAAATATTTTTTGAGCTCAGTCATATTACAATAATATAAATTATGTATAAATATAAGGGATGCCAGTGACGTGGCATGACACATATAAGCAATATTGGCAGCGATGTGGCACAACATATGAAGTTGTGCAAGTGACGTGGCTTGAAGAACATCAATATTATTTGTGACATGGCACAAAACAAGTCGGCAATGTCAATGACATAGCATAAGGCACGTAAAGCAATGTCAATGTCGTGGCATAAACTACGTAAGCAATTTAGGTGATGTGGTTTGCAAGCATGTCAACTATATAGGTGACATGAAAGTACCATGTGAGCAATGTCGATGATGTGGCATGAAAACACAACAGCAATATCAACGACATGAAGAAATACATGTAAGCAATTTGAGTGACATGGCATGAGAGACATAAGATACGTCAGTACTATGGCATGAGAATACATCAGCAATGTGGGTGACGTGGCTAAAAACACATAAGCAATGTGGGTGACGTGACTAAAAACAAGTAAGTAGTTAAGGTTACATTTCTTGAAATTTGTCAATAATGTCAGTGACATAGCATAAGAGCACATCAAAAATTTTGATAATATGGTCTAATTAAATTATGTCAAAAATGTCAGTGACATGGCGAAAGGACATTAGTCATGTCAATAGCATGGCAAAAGCATGTTAAAGTTTTTGGTGATGTGTCGCACGTTAGCATTTTTAGTGATATGGCATGAAACATGTCAGCTATGTTGATGATGTAGACTATGTCAGCAAATTTAGTGACATGGCTTGTGATATTTGGTATATAGTGTGGCTAAAAACACGTAAGCAAATGCACTGATATGGAGCAAGATATGCCATTGTTACTTGTGACATGGATAAGGCCATGTAGGCCACTGGCAGTGAAGTGAAATTGACGTGTCAGGTTTGTTATTACATATTTACATGGGTGGTGACAGAAGCTGAAAACATAAATGAAAGGAAATGAGTTGGTATCGTTGGTTATATCATTTACAAAAGGACTGTGATACGCAGAGCACAGTACGACGTCGAGCTGCGTTACGCGATAATTTTTTTTAATTATAAAAAAGTCCTTCCATTTTATAGGAGGTATGAAATATGGGGGTTAAAATTAATATTTACCGCACAACGCGATGGTATTATAACTGTCACGTTGTGCGATAAATATCATTTTCCTTCACAAAAATTTAAGTCATGTTTACAGTGGACCATATTTTGTTGATAAGTACAAAGGGTTTGTAGGGTCTTCTTCTTCTACTCTTGAAGTAAATAGATTAATTTAAAGTATATATATATATATCTAAACGTTTCTTAATTAGCTTCATCGATCAAATAGATCAATTTGTTCCAATAAGTAACTCAAGGGCAAAAAGTATAAATATTCAGTTGTAAAAATCAGAGATGGATCTCCCACCCCCTTAGTTTTTCTCTGGTGTTGAAATTAACCACTCTAACTACATGCTAAAAAAAAATTAATTTAAAGCATATATATCTAAACACTTCTTAATTGGCTTCAACTAATCGATGGTTAATATTAAATGTTGAGCTCTAAAATTATTAAGTCAAAAATTTTATAAGTCTCTTTTTATATTTTAATATTCACCTTTAAAACTTATATGTAAATATATTAATTTTTTTATTTTTCTTTAAAAATTTCTAAAATTTTCTTATTTTAAAATATAACTTATTTATTTCATTTAAAATACTATAATTTTATTGCATCTAAAACATTCCTTTCTTGATTATCCTACAAAAATTTTTGTATTTTTTTCCATTTAAAATATCTATCTTCCCTTTAACTAAAAATACTTTTTCTTTTATTTTACTTAAAAAGTAGTAAAATATGTATTTTATCATCAACAATTTATGATATAAAAGAGAAAAAATTAGAAACTTCTTAACTATTTTCTATTTTTCTCTTTTATTTTATTTATTTATTTTTAAATGTATATGCATCTTAATTAAAAAATAACCAAATAAAATTATTATGATAAGTATTAACCAGTCACTTTTATAAATTATTTAATTAATTTTAAATTTTAAATTTATTAAAATTATTTTAAAAAATACATATTATTTCATTACTTATGATATGTTTAGAGCTTTTCTACAAAGCGAAAGTATATTCCTTTTTATTATTGGAGGCAATTTTTTATTTTTTTTATTCTTCACCAGCAGTTCTTTGTCATAATGCAATACCAACATATATTCTGTTTTTTTTTATATATATAAATAAAATATTAATATTATTGAATAAAATCTTGAGAGGAAAAACACCTGGACTTGGGATGAAAAAGCTCCTCTCTATAACTAAAATCAAAAGAACAAAAGAAAAAGAATTTTTTTTTAAAAAAAAAAAAAAAAAACAGAAGCAAGAGAAGGCAAAAGTGCCTTTTACCAACCTACACCTGAACAAAGAAAACAAAAACTAAACAAATCCTGGAACTTGACAAGTGCCCAGCAAACTAAACATAGATTCTGTTATTAGAAGAAAATTTTCTGTTATTCACTATAATTATGCAAAAAAATTTATTATAAATTTTTATATTTTAATAAGATATTATTAGTATTATTTATGTGTTAAATGATTATACATGGTGTCACAGTAAAGCCAGTGAGAAAGTTAAGAATATTTATTTAATATCTTATTATCTATTAATTCTATAATTTTTTTTTTTTTGAATTTGACTTTTTTTTTCAATATAATTAATAAATAAAAAGGGAAAGAACTGAGAATATAATCATGAATATTTATACATGTCAAAAAATTTTATAATGATCATGGTTATGATGAGTTTGAATGTCAAACCAATAATATAAAATTATTTAGGATTCAACCATATGTTTTTTTAAGTTTTAGTTTTTATCATTTTAATTAAATACTAAATTTTGTCTGATTTGGTCTTTCAACTCCTCATAGGTGAAAACCACTGTATAATGTCTCATGCATGTCATAGCATTAATTATTTTTTACACATAGAACTACAAAGACCTTCTTCTAGCTAGATAATATCTTTATTCACTTGCAAACTTTCACTGACATTAACACATACGTATTAACCAAAAAAAAAAAAAAAAAAGAACACTCTTATTTTAAAGGATAGATGCAAGTAGGTAGCTAGTACATGCAGTGTGGTTTTTGCTTTAGCTAGCTTCCACTTCAGTTCCCACCTTCAGTTCCCACCTTCAGTTTCTGTCTCAGCACCACCGTGACCAGGGTAGCCACCGTATCCTCCACGTCCGCCACCCCCATATCCTCCCCGGCCGCCATATCCCCCATGTCCTCCACGGCCGCCATATCCCCCGCGGCCGCCATATCCCCCATATCCTCCACGGCCACCATATCCTCCCCGGCCGCCATATCCCCCATATCCTCCACGGCCTCCGTATCCACCATATCGATCTACTTCTTCACTTTCCTCTACAAAAATTGAAGCAAAAAAAAAAGTTGTAAATTTGACGTAATGAACTTTAACTTAATGATAATTATATTATCTTTAGAAGTGTAAGATCATTATGAGAATGTAAACACTTACTAGTTTCGGATTCGGATGTAGTAGTCTCAGCAAGCTCACGAGCTGAGACCTGAGAAGCAATGAGAACAACAACAGCAAAGGCAAGACCAAGAAGAAGCAGAGTTTTTGAGTACGCCATTTTTTCTTGTAAAGAAGATATATAATTAGATTTAGTTATGGGATGAGCAAGTAGAGCTTGTGTGGCCTCATTTATATAGAGCTAAAACTATAAGGGGATAAAGAATTCTTGCAGGGTTATACAATACAAACCGACAGATTTAATTAATCCAACTAAAAACTGAACTGAAAATTATAGTTTGCAAATATATATGAGTTGATTTGGTTTAAGAAAATGAAGAAGTTGACTTTTTAATTCAATTTATGGTCTGAAATGGATTAATTAAAAATTGAATCCAACCAACCCAATCCGAAACTAATAATATGTGTAAATATATGGGAAAAAATAATGTTTATAATAAGAAATATGTCCTCAAAAGAATGTTTGGCTAAAAGAATTTCCAGCAAAATAGAAAAAATAGTTGTTTACCATTTTTGAGCTCCGTTATATTCATTTATGTTAAAATGAGCTTTTAAATAAACTTTCGAGTTCAAATTTTATATAGAGAAAACAGGTGCTTGAAGATCTTTGTCCCTCTTATGGGTTCACCCGACTCGATTCCGAATAAGTTGAAACTCTTGTGGCTACCGGTTACCGGAAACATTAAATGAAAAAAAAAAAAAAAAAAAAAGAGTACTTAGATACTTTAACTTTTTAATTTTTGTGTTTTAATTATGTGAGCCAATTTTTTTAAAGTGAAACTATATTTCTTGCTATAAATATTAGAGGCAAAAATGCATTTTTTTCCCTAAATATTTGCACAAGAACCGTTGATATTATATTACTTAATTTAATCTTCTTCACATGTTACTATTTATATAAGAAAGTTAATCTATTTAATATATTTACCATATTAATTAGACATAAAACAATTATAATCATGTATTTCTTTAAATTATGCTATTTATGATTTTTTTAGTAAATAGAAAGTAAAATTATTGTAATTCAAAACTATATACTAGTCAATCTTAAAGTAGATAAGATAATAATATAAAATTTAATGAAATATAAATTATAATAATTAATTATTTAATTAAATGAAAAATTTTTGTTAGTTTAGTTAAACAAAAATTCGACCAATCCAAATTAATTAACCGGCTCAATTAAGGCAGCTAAAATGGGAAAAACCAGTCACAAATTGGGTTAAAAATGCAACCCAGACGTAGCTATTTTTGGGAATCAGCAGTGTATTTGGGTCTTGGTGTGAGCTGAGGAATTCTGGGGGAAATTTTATAGCTGCAAGAGGGCAGTGTTAGGATGGTTTAGCTGAGGTCAAGGTGGCAAAATCGCATCCGAGAAGCCCTCAAGTGGATAAAAGTCAGGGGTTTCCAAAATGTTATACTAGAATCGGATGCCTCTTGTATGTTGTCAATAGCATATTCAGACTATTCTTCCTTTGGACTGATTGTAGAAGGCTGCATGAAGCATGTTCAAACATAAACTATCTTATGTTCATAAGTCTGCGAATCAAGTGGCACATGCACTACTTAGTAAGGGCTTCTGGTTCTATGTCAAGCTGTTAACTGTTTTTATATATTTTATAAGTTATATAAATTATTTAAAAATAGTATATAGTAATAAATAATAATTTATTATTCTGAATTTATTTATTATTAAAATATTAATAGAAATTATTTAAAAGTGAGTTTTAAAATATAAATTGTGCTACTATAAAATATTTTACAAATATAAATATTATAATTATTTAATCACTAATTCTAATTTAAATTAATTTTTTTATTATGAATTATAAAAAATTAATTGCATAAATTTAATTAAAAATTTTATTTTATTAGTAGTTATTTTTAAAAAAGGTAATATAGTCTACATAAAAATTAAATTAAAATCAGATATCAGCAAATAAGAAAAATTGTTGGAGATATTATACATGAACTTTCACATATATTCAAGCTCCTATTGTAAATAAAAATACACAAAATTCGACTTATAACTCTTGAAAAAAAAAAAACTAAAAACAAATAACGCAGCAAGCACCAAGTACATTTGCTATGGAAATAATCTCGTCTATTTTCACATATGCCATATCTGCATTGATAAATTTCATGAAAGTCAAATCTTAATTAAAGAGGAAAGGGCCACAATTTCTTGCAAAACAAATTCTAGCCCAAAAAATTGATGATTCGGCAGCGGATAATTTATTTTTTGAAGTCCATGGTGGTGTAACTACAGGGTGGACTTATGGAGCTTAGCTACTTGTACTGACAATTCGTCTATGAGTAATTAATTTCAAAGATATTATAATTTTTGCAGGACGTGGCAAATTGGTTATAATTGAGCTGATTTATCACATATGATAATGATATATACACATAAAATGTGTCAAATTATCACAAATTTTTTTATTATGATGAATATTTCATTCATAAAAAAAGTCTTATAACAGAGAGTTAAACAAATCTCAATCACCATAAAAATCTCAAACGGAGACAAATAGTCCTTTTAATTGTTCCGAAATTTGTGCAGCCTTAGCCTGCTTTCATAGCTGTCTCAAGAAAAGAAAACATCCATGACCAGAGGTGCGTATGAAATCCAGCGGAAAACCCAGGAAAAGAGACTTTGTGATAGCTATCCACACTGCTCTTTGATGAAGAACAAAAGTTCCATAGATGCCGGTGAAGAGCCAGACCTGATCTGCTAAAAAGGACTGTCCAAGGAGATCAAGTTCCTTGCAGCCTCTTGGCTATAAGCCAAATCTTCAAGTTGAATTAAGCTGCCAAAACAAAAAACAAACCACAAACATAAAATATAGATCTATAACTAGTATCCTAAGAGATAATGAAACTCTATGTTGAGTAAAGAACTCAAATTGTCACAACTTGGTTCTTTGAATTTGGACCAGATAAATGCTAACAAACTCAAATATTATAAATATTATTATTATTATTATTATTATTATATATTTAAAATATTATATCTATGTAAAATATAATTCAAAATTTGTATATTCCACTAATAAAAATAATATTTATAATAAATTTAATAGTCTAATATAATAGATACTTTAGAAATAAAAATTTTCAATATTTACAGTTTTTCTATTTAATTATTAATAAATTATAAAAAAGGACATTATAAATTTATTTTATTTTATCACTAATTAAATTCATTCTATTTTCACTCAAATTTAATTTTGAAAAAATTATGAATATATTTTTTGTGTAATTTTAAAATTTTTAAAATGTGTGTATTACTAAAAAAAATAAGATATAATTATTGTTATTTTTACAGAAAAGAAAATGATGACAATATAGAAACATACTAAAAAAATAGCAACTAGGATCCATCTACATGTGGCACCGCTGCAAGAAACAGCAGCGACAATTATAGAGGAAGAGAAAGTCAGAAAAAAAGGACAGCGACCATGCAAACATGCAGCATTAATTAGTTGATGGAGAGTCTTGCCCTTTGCTTCTGCTGGATGAAACTAAATTAGTTGGAGTACTGTAAACTTTAATGATAATTTAGAATAGAATATAAAAATTAATTCAGAATCACATAAAATATATTTTAATCATTCCGTTTATAATATATAATAAAAAAAATTTATCAACTTGGATTATATTATATTCTATAATTAAATTTATAATTAATAAAATATGATATAGGGTTCGTTTGGATGGGGTTAAAGGAGGATAAATATTACACATGCTACACATTAACCTTCTTTAACTCTATTTGGCAAACTTTAAAATATTAACGTTAACAGTCAATTCCCCTTAACAATTAACCCCTTTTAAGTATATTTTTGTTAGTTTAGTTGAGGGTAAAGCAAAGGCCTGTAAAAAAAAAATCATCAAAAATATAAATTTTTTATTTCTTTATCATTTTATGTGTATTTATAAATTACTTACCTTCTTATTTTTTTTACATTAATAAAATACAAAATTAAATCTATAAAAATATATAAATTAATTCAACTTTTTATTGTGGTTTTATTATTTCTATATTTTATTTACAATTTTAATACTGTTACTTATTTATATTTTTTATTTTCAATTTTTTTTTCATACAATTCTTATGAGAATGTCAATGAATTAATTATATTAGTACTGATTAAATATTATTTTCACCATTTTAAATTTAATATATAAAACATTTTTGATATTACCTTCATGAATTTTTTTCTAATAATTTTTTTAATTATTTGATATTTAAAAATTAATTTTATTATTTATGAAAAATTTAATAATAATTTATTTATTTTTATTATTTTAAATATTGCATATATATTAACAGTTTTTAAAAAAAAATCAATTACATAGTTTGTGCATTGCCCTTTATTTACCAAATAAGATTAACAATTTAACTATTACATCTGTAACTGTTACTCTCTTAACAATTATACATGTAACTGTTGCACCCCATTTCTTTAACCCCGATCCAAACGTACTCATATATTTATATATCATAAATAGAATTATCAGCTATAATATGATTGGATTAAATAAAAACTTCTCTTATATGGTTAATATATTATTACCTGATAACTATTTAAATTATTTTTAAAAAATAAAAATTTATTTTTTTAGTCAATTTGCCCCTTTAACTTGTATTAAGAGGTCAAAAAAGTCTAATTTTAACTTTTCCAATAAATAGACCCAAAATTTCTATTTAAAAGCCAAATCACTCCGAATTTTAACCAAATGATACGCATACATTACAAATGCTGAAGAAAATAAGTGTAGCTTGCGTATTATCTTTTGTATATATATAAAATTCCTTTTTGTGTCTAACAAAAAATTATTTAAATAAAATTAAAACAAAAAATTAATTTTAAAAAATTAAAACAAATGTTCTCGTTAACACCACAGTAATTTTCTTCTCCTCTTCTTTACCACCTTATAATATTAATAAAATTCTATTCTCGAGTCGTTTTTTCCCTTAATATTAATAAAAATTAAGAAATTGCTTATAAAAAAAAAATCTTCTTCACCACCGCTTATATTTTTTCTTCTTTCAACGCCAAAAATCTCAAATTCTTTGAAACTACGTATAGCTAACAAGCAAAAAGGAACCAGCAGATAGACAAAACCAGCAAAGCAGACAGCAGCAATAGCACAGAACAGTCTTTGAAACTAAGAAGAACTAAAGCAGCAACAACAACAACAAACAAAAGCAGCAGCAGGCTACAATCAGCAACAGCTTAGGGCAAATGCCAAGGGGAAGTAGAACTGATGCAAGCAAACCACGAAGAAGAAAAGAATCAAAATGGTTGAAAACATAATAAAAAAAAAGCATTAAAGCAGCAGCATCAATTGGCGGAGTGACACAAGCAACAGCAACCGTAGACATAGCACAACATAAAGAGTATATAAACGAGCCAAAACCAGCAACTGAAGTCGAAGCAACTATGAGGCATAAACAATAATAAGTGACAATGAACTAACAAATAATTGACTAACTGACCAAAAGTACCACAAAAAGGACATCAATTTATAGAAATTGGGCTAACAACAATGGAGAAAAGATAATCTCTAGGGAGCAGTCTATTTAACATAGCAAATCAGGCAAATAATTCAACTTTAGCTGGTGGAAGTTTAACCAAATGTTAGGCAAAAAAACAGAATCAACGTGCCTCAGGTTTTGTCAGAAAATTCTGTAAAGGCTATTAAATGAAAAATAACAGGAATAGTTACCATACCAAATCACATGAACATTAAATAACTATAAATTTGTAGTTATATTATTTATGCTATAAATAGATCCCAGCAACGATATGAAACTTTGGATAATTAAAACTATAAATTAATAGCTTATTTGTAAATAAAAATAGCTATCTCTATTTTTTTTTTAAGAGAAAAGATGAATCTTTCATTTATTGAAGATTATATATATATATATATATATATATATATATATATATATATATATATATAAGGACAGGGGAGGGGCCGGAACTCGAACTCGAGATCTTCTAATTAAAAATATATATTGATGAACATATAATGTAAATAAAATATATATATTGATCTACACTGTCAGTAAAAGTCTTAGCCACTAAGCCGAGGATGCGCTAGCAAGATTAAAAATATATATTGATGAACATATAATGTAAATAAAATACAATCTAGAAGTATCAAAAAAACTCTCACTCAAAATATGAAATCGTTTGTCACTATTCTTCAATTGTGTTAACAGAAGTATTCTGATTAACAACTCGACGATCTATTTGACAATTTTTTTACTTTACTTCTTAGTGTTGGTTAGTCATAAGTCGACTTTATGGTCTTTAAGCTATCTCCATTTATATGTATGATAATTTGAAAATTTTTCACATGTCATTGGATTTGGATAGCAACTTGAAAGTTATACAATGAAAAAAATCGTTAAATAATAAATTTTTACAAATGATGCAAATTAAATATAATAAAGTAATAAATATCTCACAATGTCACTTTTTCTTTCTTTCAATTTCACTAGTAAAATTTATCTAAGGCCACCTCTAAAATCATTATAATTCCTTCAAATAGTTTATCCTCATTATTTAGATATTTGAACCACAAAATATCTCTCACCCTTCTAATTAATGTTCTTAAATAAAATTTATTTGTTGTTAGAGTTTTGTACTATATGATTAGATCAATTTTTTGAATAAATATTGCAAGTTGACTTTCTCATTTTATTTTACATATCAATTCTGCATTAATATCTATTGGACTGTGAAAGAATGTATCGTTCTACTTCGAGAAAGAAGTAACTTAAGCCGTTATTTGTTTTTTAGTCTCAACTACTAATATGTAGAGCTCATTTGACTCTGATTATTTCAAATGTAGCAATTAATAGCACTATTTTTTATTCAGGCCTTTGTGGATGATTGACTTATACAAGTTTTTTCTAGTTCTGTCATGATCTTATACAAAAATCAACTTTCCTTTTTAGTTTTAACAGAATCAATAATTGATTCTTCCGTGACCATATACAAAAAGCAATTTTTCTTTTTAGTTTTAACAGAATCAAGAATCAATAATTGATTCTTCCTGACCATATACAAAAAGCAATTTTTCTTTTTAGTTTTAACAGAATCAATAATTGAATCCTGATTTTTCTATTCAAACTATATATAGTTAATAGTATCTAACTAATAAATTAAGTCCCTCACAAATAGTTCAAGTGGTAAAAGGACATCCAATTGGTAAAACTAGAGATCGATCTCTGGTTTCCTCCTTGTAATTTTAGGAATTAACCACTTTAACTTAACTCTATTAAATGAAAAAAAAAAACTAATAAATTAAGTACTTTCTAATAAATGAGAATTCACATGCTTTTAATTTGACTCTATACTTTTTTATAAGAATATCAAATTATACAATTTAATTTACTATTTTTAGAGTTAAACATGTATCATAGCAAAAACTAATAATATGTGGAAATTCATTATTTTTTTATCCTTTGATCTTAACTCATTGTATTTATAAAAAAAATTATAAAATACATGCATTAGACAAACATACAAGAATTTAATTTTAAAATTATTTGAAAAATAATTATATAATTAATATTTATTAAAAATAAGATATTAAACGTTAGATGCTCTTAACCTAAGAAAAAAACAATATATAAACTGTGAATTTGTCATTCAATTATCCCACTTGAAACTAAGATTAAACCTGCTATATTCCTAAATCTACTAGATACATAGAGAAGCTTAATTGTAACAATTAATATATATATAGCAATAATTGTGTGACTCTAAATTAATTACTCTAGAAAGCATTTATGTACACCTTACTTAAAGTACTTTTAGAGCTTTTCCACAATACAACATGCAATAATTTCATTACTTATGATATGTTTAGAGTTTTTTACAATATAATGGATCTATCATCTATAAGAAGCCAATGTATATTCCTTTTTGTTGGAAGCAATTTTTTATTCTTCACCTGCAGTTCTTTGTCATAATGGAATACTAACATATATTCTGTTATTAGAAGAAAATTTTCTGTTATTCACTGTAATTATGTAATGAATGTATTATAAATTCTTATGTTTTAATAATATACTATTAGTTTTATTTACGTTTTAAATGATTATGGTGTCACAGGAAAACCAGTTATAAAATTAAGAATATTTATTTAATATCTTATTCATGTATTAATTCTACAATTTTTTTTTTGTTCCGAATTCAACCCTTTCTTTTTTTTTGGAAAAATGATCAATTTTATCATGAACTTTGGTCTAATTATAAATTGAATCCTACTTTAAAAGTCATTTCAACTTTCTCCTTCAACTTTATAAATTGTATTAATTTTATCCAATTTTATTTAAAGGATCTAATTACAAATTTTTAAAAATTACATTTAGATCCCTATAAAATAAATTTGACACTTATTAAATTTTTATTTTCTTTTTATTACAAGAAAAAATAAAATATAAAAAATTAATTTTAGATTCTAATTTTACTACTCTCAATATAAATTTTAAAATTAATTTATAAATATTTTCATAAATTTCTAACTTTTTCATTAGAAATCTTATGTTCTAAATATTTTAAAATTCACTTCTGAATTTTTAGCTATATTATTTTTTAAAAAAAAATTCTTATAGAGATCAAACAAAAAAAGTATGAAATGAAAAAAAAAATTTTGATTTTTCTGAAAAACATAAGAAAAAAACTAAAAATTAAAATTTTACTACTATTTATAGTGATAGTTAAAAGTTCTTAAATGCTTTGTATTTTTTTATTTTTGTTTTTATTAATATTAGAATATATAAAAAATTAATTCATAAGTTATGACATTTTTTGTTTTTGTTATTATTTTCTTTGATATATAAAAGTTAAAATTTTATGTAAAAACTAAATTTATTTTAAAATTGATAAAATTATAATTCAATTGATAATTGATCAAAATTCAAGATAGAATTGATTTTTTTTTCAATTTAATAAATAAACAAAAAAGGAAAAAACTGAGCATATAACCATGAAAATTTATGCAGTCATGGCATTAATTATTTTTTCACATAGAATTACAAAGACCTTCTAGCTAGACAATGCCCTTCTTTCACTTACATTAATACATATGTATTAACACAAAAACACTCTTATTTAAAAGATAGATGCAAGTAGCTAGTACATGCAGTGTGGTTTTTGCTTCAGCTAATTTCCACTTCAGTTCCCACCTTCAGTTTCTGTCTCAGCACCGCCATGGCCAGGGTAGCCACCGTATCCTCCACGTCCGCCACCCCCATGTCCTCCGTGTCCATATCCTCCACGGCCGCCATATCCCCCATATCCTCCACGGCCACCATATCCCCCGCGGCCACCATATCCTCCACGGCCTCCGTATCCTCCATATCCGCCCCGGCCGCCATATCCCCCATATCCTCCACGGCCGCCATATCCTCCGTATCCGCCATAGTGATCTACTTCTTCACTTTCCTCTACAAAAATTGAACAAAAATAAAGCTGTAAATTTGACGTAATGAACTTTAACTTAATGATAATTATATTATCTTTAGAAGTGTAAGATCATTACGAGAATGTAAACACTTACTAGTTTGGGATTCAGAGGTAGTGGTCTCAGCAAGCTCACGAGCTGACACCTGAGAAGCAACGAGAACAACAACAGCAAAGGCAAGACCAAGAAGAAGAAAAGTCTTTGAGTACGCCATTTTCCCTTGTAACGAAGATATATAATTTGATTAAGTTATGGGATGAGCAAGGAGAGCTTGAGTGGCCTCACTTATATATATAGCGCTAAAGCTATTATAAGGGGATAAAGAAGTGGTCTTTTCTTGCAGGGTTGCACAATACAACCGACAAATTTAATTAATCCAACTATAAACTGAACTAGAAATTATAGTTTGAAGATATATATGAGTTGATTTGGTTTAGAAACGTGAAGAAGTTGACTTTTTAATTCAATTTATGGTCCGAAAGGGACTAATTAAAATTGAATCTAACCAACCCAATCCGAAACTAGTAACATATATAAATATATAAGAAAAGGCAATGTTTATAACCAGAAATATATATGGCTTCAAATGAATTTTTGACTCAGAAAGAATTTTTTTCAAAATAGAAAAAAGAGTTTACCATTTTTGAGCCCACTATATGTTAATTAGGGGTTTAAATACTTTAATTATTTTTAAAAATTTTTAAAAAATCCTAACCTTCCTCTCTCATTTTCTTTCAGACTTTTCTCTTTTCTTCTTTTTTCTTTTCATTTTTATTAGCAGATATGGGTGATTTTTGGTATTTTTTGGCCTAAAATCTCCCCTCTATACATCTTTTTATTAATTTAATTCAAAAATAAGTAGGTTTTCTATATAGATTTAGATTTGTTATTTTTTATTTTTGTGGTTTCGCCATCTTATTGCGGCGTTTAGTTTTCGCCTTCTTGTTGAGGCGTTTGGTTTTTGCCGTCTTGTTGCGGCGTTTTTTTTGTATGTGGGCAATTCAGACAAACAAGGTATATTCGCTTCAACAGAGATATCAGATCCGATTATGGTCGTCAGTATGTTGCAGCACTGGAGTCATAGGTATTCTAGTCATTATAGAATTTCTCAATGTGTAGGTTTTGAGCCGATTTTTTATGCTATTAACCTTGGAGATGTGAATATTTCACAGTTTCATCCTTTAATGGTTTTTAGCGGATTTCTATCAATATTTTTATCGATATATTCCTGGTTTAAATGAATGAAATTATTGTTATTGTCAAAAAAAAAATTATTTTTTAAAATTTTTGTGTTTATTTGAGTCAAAAATTCTTTTAAGAGCAACTATATTTCTTGTTATGAATAGTAAGGGCAAAAATGCATTTTTTTCCATAATTAAATATTTGCACAAGAACCATTGGTATTATATTACTTAAATTAATTTTCTTTACATTTTATTTATATATATATATATAAGAAAGTTAATCTATTTAATATATGTACCATATTAATTTGACATAAAACAATTATAATCATGTGTAACTTTAAATTATTCTATTTATAATTTTTTAGTAAATAGAAAGCAAAATTCTTGTAATTCAAAAACTATACTACTTGATTTTTAAGTATATAAGATAATAATACAATATTCAACCAAATTTAAATTGTAATAAATAATTATTTAATTAAAATAGAAAATTAAATAAAAAATTTATTATCTTAGTTAGACAAAAATTCGACTAAGCCAAATTAATTAACACCAACCAAAAAATTTTATTTGTTTCACATTTTATTGGTTTGAGTTTAGTTTATATTTTTTGAAAACTAAAAAATTAATTTGACATATCAATTCTAAAAAAGAAACAAAATCATGTATGTTTCCACACACATATATATAATTTTTTTTAACATAAAAAGATGATTCATATTGGAGAAAACACAAAGGATTATAGAAATACAAACTTAAATTAATAATACAAACTACTTTAAGAGACTATTCAGTTTAGCTATTCATAACAGCTGATAACTGATAGCTGATGAATGAAAACTTTTAGTAAAATTTCATTTTCTGTTGTTGTTTGTAAAATGACAATTATAATAATTCTTTTAAATATAATTTTATATATTTTATAATTTTTTTAGTAATATAAATTATTTAAAATAGTATACAGTAATAAATAATAATTTATTACCTTTAATTTATATATTATTAAAAATATTATTAGAAATTATATAAAAGTGAGTTTTGAAATATAAATTTTACTAATATAAAATATTTTTATAATATAATATAAATATTGTAATTATTTAATTACCAATTCTAATTAAAATTAATATTTATTTTATTATGAATTGTAAAAATTAATTGTGTAAGTTTAATTTTAAAAAAGTGTTTTGTTATTAGTTATTTTAATGAGGGTAATATAGATTAAACAAAAATTAAATTAAAATCAATTGATGAGAAAAATTTTGAAGTACTTGTTAGGATTAAAAAAAAAATTATAGGGAAAGGAGATGGGCCGAGACTCGAACTCGAGACCCTTTACAATACCAGTGAAAGTCTTAACCACTAAGGGTGCATTGGCAAGTGTTAGGATTAAAGCTATTAAACACCTATAATCGTTTAATAATAACTATAAGCTCCTTCCATCAACTAAATTAAACACCCTTTAAGAAGTTATAACAATAATCTATCATAACTCAAAAACCCTTTAAGAAGCACCAATTACGTCCGCTATGGAAATAATCTCTTGTCCATTTTCACATATGGATGATGCCATGCCGTATCTGCTTGGTAAAGCAACTAGATTGATAAATTTCATGAAAGTCAAAATTTAATTAAAGAGGAAGGGGCCACAATTTCTTGCAAAATAAATTATAGCCCAGAAATTTTGATGATACGGCAGTGGATCATTTATTTTTTGAAGCAACTACAGAGTGGACTTATGGAGCTTATCTAATTCGTCTTCGAATAATTAATTTCAAAGACAATTCATGATTGAGCTAGAAATTAATTTCAAAGATATTGGAATTTTTGCAAGACGTGGCAAATTGGTTTTCATTCAGTTGATTTATCATATATATATATATGATAATGATATATATATATCATTATCATATATGTGTGTGTGTCAAATTGTCACAATTTGGTTCTTTGAATTTGGACTAGATAAATGCTAACAAACTAAAATATTGTAATTATCTCTATTTAAAATATTATCTCTAATTAAAATATAATTCAAATTTTTATATTCCACTAATAAAAAACTATATATAATAAATTTAATAGTCTAGTGTAATAAATACATTATAAATAAAAAAAATTCAGTTTTTACAGTTCTTGTATTTAATTATTGTGCTAAAAAATGTCATTCATCTCAAATAAAATAAATTATATAAAAAATTACATTATGAATTAATTTTATTTTATCACTATATTCATTTCATTTTTACTAAAATT
>CATIWO010294325.1:0-14618 GCA_949673435.1 Macaranga tanarius
ATCTCTTTGAAAGAAAGAGTTAATCTCATTTCTGATCCTCATCACTTTTGCAGGTGGTAAGTATTTGTTGAAAAAGACTGTGTAAAGCTCTTGCCAAGTATTGATGGAGTTGGGTGGCAGACTTGTAAACCATCTCTTTGCTCTATCCATTAGGGAAAATGGAAAGAGGATCAACCGAATTGCATCAGGTTGTACTTCATTCATCTTGAAGGTAGAACAGTACTCCAAGAATCTAGACATATGACTAAATGGATCCTCATGTGGTAGCCCATTGAATGGTGAGTTCTGAATCATTTGAATCATTGCCGGCTTGATTTTAAAGTTGTTTGCTGCTACTGCCGACCTCACAATTGGTGTCTGATCACCTTGCACATTAGGACTTACAAAGTCTCGCATGGTTCTCTGACCATTCTGAGGATTTTGAAGAACTTGTTGCCTCAGCTATTCATTCTGGTCATCTCCTAAGTCCATTTTGCTTGGTGATTGTCGAGATATGATTGTTTGTTTATTTTTCTCACGAACTGTCTTTTCTAGCTCCAAATCAAGTGGTATCAACTCAAGTCCTTGTTTGCTCGCACTTCGTGTGATGTGCATCAACCAACACAAATTCCTACAATACCACAATTAAGAATAAAATTAAAAATAATGTCTAAATCAAGCAACATAATTTTCTCACAATATCAATCCTTTGCCAATCCCCGACAACAGCGCCAAAAACATGATGAGCACAAATTCGCAAGCGTACAGAATCGTATCAAGTAGTAAATAAAGATATCGTCCCACAGGGATTGTAGGTTGAATACTGCAATACTCACAATGTTTGATTGTTTAGACAATGAAATAGAGTTTGGAAAATTAAAGAAATGAAACTAAATTAAGAAAGGTAAAAACACAAATTCAATTCAAATCTTAAAAGCTAGGGTTCCTTATTCTCAATTGACCATTTCAAAGAATTGATTACACAACTAGGTCTACACTAGTTTTAATTCATTTTGAAGGGATCTTAGAAACTATAAATTTTCCTCTCAGATAAACCTATAATTAATTAAAGATTAATTAACACTAATTTCACCGGCTCTCACCAACCTAATGCCTTTTAATTCCAATTTTAATGCACAACCTTTAATTAATTTTAATCCACTTAAGTGTCTCTCAACTAAATAAGTAATTAACAGGTTATTGCCATATCCTATAGAACCTATCTCTCGATTAAGCCTATAGTGTCAATTCAATCTTAGGTTGGCCAGGCCTAAAATGACATTAAGCACAACAATAACCAATGAATTAAAACTAACAACCTAACAATAATAGCAATAAGAACATGGTCAATTCAGAATAAGAACCCTAAAAAGGAATCTAGCCACTCATATTAAAAATAAAAGAAAGAGATGAAGAAATGAAGAAAATAATTCCAATTATAATGAATAATAAGAAATGTTAATAAGAAAACTCCCTTCACCAAGGTGTAGAGAAAGCTTGTCCTTCAATCTTCAAAACCAAATCCTATTCTAATATGACCAAAAATAAAAATAAGAACTAAAAAGAAGAACAAAAATAAAAACTAGAACTAGAACTAAAAATAGAACAACCTTTTAATGAAAATGAAATGGTCCTATTTATAGACCTAAAGACCTAGTAAGAAAGGTAATATAACCCCTTTCAAACTCTATCTAATCAAAAACTAAGAGATAAGTCCCTATCTATCTAAACTTTAACTAAAAATTATCACTTCATTGGCTACCACATAAGTCAGGCATGGGTGCGCAAGAAAATGGCATGGCTGCACAAGAAATGCACCAATGCTGAGCCTTGTGTCTGGCACGGCCATGCTCGATTTTGGCACGGCCGTGCCACCTGTATCATGCCCAAAAATAACTCTCAGGCACGGCCATGCAATAATTAAGCACGGCCATGCTCATCCCCAACATGGATAACTCCTTATCTTGAGTCTTTAGCCTATCCAAACTTCAAGGATTGATCCAATTTTCATCCCAATACATCCTACAAAACAAAATATAAAAGATATTATCTAAAAATAACTAAATCCTACTAATTAAGATAAAATAATAAAACTAACTAAATTAACTAAAAACTAACTAATAATGCAACTACTAAGCCTGAGATGCAACAAAAGAGAGTGCTTAAAATAAGTGTTTTTCATACTCATCAATGCCTGGGGCAGGATACATATGGTACATGTGCATAGCCAATGCCTGGGGCCTGATGCATATGTTATCTTATGAGATAACGATGGTAAGTGTATAGTCATTGCTAGGGACCGGGTACACGATACCTTATATATAAGTTGGGAGTATGCATAATCGTTGTCAGGGGCTGGGTGCATATTATACCCGAGATGTATGTATAGCTGATGCCTGAGGCCAAATAAATATATCAAATTAGCTTAGCACTTGGGTTATCATTGGCTTAAGTGCTTATCACTCTTAAGCAGCATTATCGCAGTCAATTGTGTATGGATTTATAACATGTGAAATTTAGTAGAATACTGAATTGTAGTATGGTGGAGATTGTGATATTAGGGTTTTTGCGTACTTTGATGATTCTTTTATTATGAGTCTGGTTATGATGTTATAATTTGAATATTTGAATTAGTTAAATATGAAAGAGATATTTTAAAAATTCATTTGATTATTATTGCTATAATGAAAAGGAAAGAGAGTTAGGAGATTTTCTCATGATAGAGTTCAAAGTTATATTTTAACCACTCACTGGGTAATTTTCGTACAAAATTACTCACTCTTTTATTTAAAATTTTCAGCATAAGTGTTTAGTAACTGCTTAGGTAGTAGCTGAGAGATGACAGGTGCAGTGGGCCATGACGACCTATAAGATAGCTGAAGTGAAGATCCCTAGAAGAAATTAAAGGATTGACATTTGAAACTATTATGTGGTTTTATGTAAAAATCAATTTGTATTATAAACATTACTTATATTATTGTAATAGTTGCATATTTTAGTATGTCGGTACCAATGTGTAAAATATATGTTTGTTATATAACAGTGAGATAATTGCCATCAAATAGAAACTTCTTGGAGATATATAGATTAAGATTTAATCTTAATTAATTTTAATGCTTATATTATATCTTATTGCTAAAAGATTATTTCTGTTAGTTAAGGTAATATCTCTTTTATTATGATTTCATTAGTTAAGTATACTAGTGGAGTTAATGATAGGTAGGAGTGTTATAATAAATGCTTATCTTTTAGTTAATTCCTTATTACATACATTTATGCAATTTCACACAACCAAGCAATTTATAAACATATTAATAATTTTACATATATGCCATTTTTAATAATTACCAAGTGTACATATGCCATCAAGTTATTAAGTCTATGTTATATCATCATATATCATTCACATCACATGGCACATAAAATATAAAAATAAGGGAGGTGAGGAGAAAAGAGTACAACCTAAAAAAAAATTGTAACACCCAACCCCACTAATACTTTTATTAGAAGGTCGTACCCTCGACCTACCTAATTTTAAAACTGTTGAGGTGAAGTATTACTTCTATTTTGTCCATTACTTTATAACCTTTACAACTCAAACATATAACTATACATCACTTACACATATAACTAATATAAAATAATCACTCTAAAATTATCCTTCATAATTATACATAAGTTTTACATTACAAACTATTGAATATAAACCACTCAAACTAATAACATATCTATTACCAAATATTCTAACAGAACATTACTCTTGATGCTTTATGTTGTGCTTGCTTTACCTACTATTCACCAAGCTATCTTCCAGACAGCTACTTACAACAACTTGTTGCTCTGAAAAATTTTATAAAAAGGAGTGATGAGTATCTTTAAGAGAAAATACTTAGTGAGTAAAATAGAGTACAAATAGGGACTATTCAAATATTAACATCACATCAAAACCCCAATAACAAACCTCAAATGTAAAAATTTGAAGATCACAATGTAGCCAAGAAAGATTTATATATTTTAAAGCATTTCTAATAAATACATAATTATTATTACTACACTTTTTGTCATGCCATCCAGAATAATATTTAAAATAACTCTAACATCTGAAGTTTAAATTTAAATTTTAAATAGTCAATAACTTTTTGATACCACGCTCTTGAGCTGTGGAATAAATATTAGGGTCCGTAACATATTCACTTATTGTTTTCATGTTATGCAACTTGTTTTGCTCTTGCACGGTTGTAAACTCTTATAAGATTCTCCAAGCTTGACATAATTTAATAGAGGCTTAAATATTTTATTTCACAAAACCATCCTCATCATCATATACTTCATACTATTTATCATATGACCCAATCGTATTTGCCACTTGGCATCTTGTTCTCATGCCAAAACTCATACTTAGTGCACATCGCAACATTTTATCAAAATTTAGGATATGTCATAATTTCATCTAGAGCATTACAATGTTTAGATTGATTTGCATTAATTTCATAGCACTGCAGCATATGCATAAGTAGATATCAATATGACTAGTATTATCACCACACCGAAGGTTATCATAATTATTCCTCAATAATGTGTTGACCGGGCAACCAGAGGTTGTACCAATATGACCCAAAGCAAATGTCACAATTAAGGCCTTATCGTATTCAAATTGCTCACTTATAGCCAAATTACATTTTCATCAATTCCTCTAAAATGTCGTATCCCACGTACAGTCTTACATGTCATCACATAAGGTGAAAGGTTAATTGTGTCTCAGACACATCATGCCAACTCACCGAACCCTACCATGTCCCTGACACGAACTTACAATTTATTAGTGCCATATGTGCTTGTGCTCATTGTTATATTATTCTTAAAAAATCCTCATGTATTCATGTATTATTTTCATTTTCTTATGCCTTTCTTTTCACATCTGTTCCCATACGTTCTTCAATTATCACTTTTGTAAATCATCAATGTCATTCTTATTTGAATATTCTTATTATAAATTTCTAAAAGAAATCTCATAATTAGTTTATTTAGAACATTTCAAATCTTTAGTCTCCATGTCAGAGCTTGAATAATTTTTGAATTTACTTAGAATTTGGATGTTGTAGCATTCTCGATTTAACGTCTCTATTTCTTAAGTTGTGAAATAATTTCTTCAATTGATAAAGCTTGTATATATATATATATATATATATATATATATATATATATACCATGAACTTACCTATATATGTTTTACTAAAAATATATCTCATTTGGTCCCTACTTGGTTGTATTTAATGAATTAAGTGTTCACATATATGTATACATATTTTCGGTTGAAATTACGATACTGATTTTGAAGTTTTGGACTATTCGGTTACTAGTGCAAGGCACAGAGGCATCTCATCAGTACTAAGGTGTCACCTCAGTGGCACTGAGCCGCCTCCTTTGTGCTGAGACATTACCTGGTCACTCATGTGTCGTTTTAGTGATCCGTAGGGCACCTGCAATGTTCTAGACTCTATTTTCCTTTGTTTTAGAAGCTGTTTTTCATTTTAATTTATCCTAGAGCTTTATATATAAATTTCAAAAGGTTAAACAATTTTTTCTAAACTTGTTTAACTTACCTATAAAAATTTCTAGATCAAAGTTTAAACAAATTCATTCATAAATAATTAAATTTCAATCAATCAAGAAGAAATTTTATGACAACCAAATTTTGGAACTTAAAGGAGAGTAATTTGGTGACTTTTAATAGCAAGATAGAGATTCGAATTATAAAGGAAAATTCATCTAAATTCAAACACTTCCATCATTAAAATTTTCAAAGGTTCTACACTTAAACTTAACAAATTTTGTAAACTTTAATTTGAACAAATACTTGATAAATTTTAATAATTTATTTCTCTCAAGTAAAAAAATTAATAAGAATCTCAAATAATAATTCTAACAAAACCAAAATAATTATTCTTGAACAAATATTAATGAATCCAAAACATGATTATTCAAGAATAAAATTTAAAAGAGAATAAATATAGAATTTCACTCACAAATTTTTGCTATTCAAAACTCCAAAAATCTCTTGATCAATTTCCCTCACCCAATTGATTTTCAATCAAGCCAAAGATCCTAATTTTTTTTTATCTTCTTCTTCTTTCTTTGAATGTTACCTTCTCTCTTTTTTTTTCTCTACATCAATTTTTTTTTTAATTTTTTATTACTATAGCAAATCCCCTTCTCCAAGCTATAATAATTTTTTTTTATTACTGTTACTATAGTAAATCCACTCCTCCAAGCTTATAACATATATATATATATATAATTTTTTTTCTCACTTTAGTCCTTAAACTCCTCGCTCCTTCCTCTTTAGTCCTTCCTCAATTTTCTTTAGTTTAATTAAATCTTATCCTCTTATCAATTTAGTCCTTAAATTGATTTATTCTCCACCAATTTAAAATTAAATATTATTATTTAATTATACCGACTAGTCACTTTGAGGTTATGGATGTTACAATTCTTTCCCTTTAAAAAGAATTTCATCCTCAAAATTCGATGTACACTTGTCATGCTATTACTAATAGAATCACTTTATTATAATCTCTATCCTTCTTATTACAACCAAAATTCTATTCTTCATAATTCTTTTTATCACTAGTCAATTTAACAATTTCCTCATTTGAATCTTGTACTAGCAACATATATATTTCTTACTAATAGCAGGTATCGCTAAATTAATAATTATATCTCAAGATAAATAATTTTCTAATTCCTAAACCTCAATATCATAATTTCAATAACTTCGATATTCATTACTTATGTTCACAAATAGGCAGAATCTCTTGTTATTTCATTTCTTCTTTCATCCTTATTATATAAATATATCATTGCTTTATATCTCACCTAACACTAATTCTTATAGCGATTCTTAAGATTAAACATAATCACAATTAATATAAATAAACTTATAACACTATAATTATCATATCTGATAAGGAATCTACCTTACAGATTAGCCATATATATTTTTTTACATCAAGCATATTTGCCCCTTGCTGCTCAGTTGTTGCAAACATTCTAGTTTACTACTTATTCTTACCAAAATTATCAAACTCTTTTGGCCTATTCTGTAAAGTCCTAAATATTCCAGCAGCTTCACTTTGTCCACCAACAGTTGTTGCATTTCAAGGCTCATATGATCTTTGATCAGATCTTTCCTCTTATACTACTTGTGTGCATTCCCTAGCATAATGGCCCAACTTATTGCACCGAAAACACCTGACATCCTTCTTAGGAAAATCACCTATAAGACTTGTCTTACACCTATTACACCAAGTTATTATGGGTTTTTCTATCTGTACAGAGTTTGCAATCGACTATTGCTTAGGCGGTGCCATCAGCTAACTCTTAAATACTATATTACCTTAAAGTTGACTAGTTTGCCCAATCTTATCTTTTCCGTTAAAATATGGGTGGAATCGTGATTTTTCATTTTCTATTTCTTTCTTATTTTTCCCATAGGATTTAGATTGATTCATAGCTCTAGCTCTCATAGTTTACTCTAACTCTTATTCTAATTTTTCTTGCTCCATTATTTTTTCCACCCAACCTCTAAATGT
Source organism: Macaranga tanarius (assembly GCA_949673435.1). Classification (NCBI taxonomy): domain Eukaryota; kingdom Viridiplantae; phylum Streptophyta; class Magnoliopsida; order Malpighiales; family Euphorbiaceae; genus Macaranga; species Macaranga tanarius. The sequence goes on from CATIWO010294325.1 coordinate 7,572, forward strand.
ACCAGCGTACAAATTCAATTTACACCTTAAGATAATATGTAATCCCTCTTTAAATTTTTTGCTTTTCATCTCCTCTGTAGGATAAATATCCTTTGTATACTTATACAAATCCTCAAATTTATCCACATATTCCCTAACAGTCATCGAACCTTATACCAATCTAATGAATAATGCTACTTTCTCCTTCCTATAATTTTTTTCATATATTCCTTAATAAACACTTCTCTAAAAATTTGCCAAGTTAAAGCTTCACCAAATAGGTTCTTAACTCTTATTAGCCAATTATCTGCCTTATCAAACATCAAGCCATATATATTCTCATATTCTCCTCATCACATAGTTGTAATGTATTAAATACTTTCTTTATAATCTTTATCCATTTATCGGCTTGACTAGGATCTATGGCACCGTGGAAATTATACGCCCCACATTTATTAGCATGCTCAATAATATGTCTTATTTGTTTATACATTTCTCTCTTAGTCATTATTGTTGTCATGGTGCGTGCCAATTTCGTGGCATCTATATGTACTACTAGTGGTTTTGGAGCATCAACTACATCCTCCTCCACTGGTGGAGCATAGTAATTTTTTACTAGGCACATTTCTATAATTTTGCATAGAGACCCTAGATCTCGAGCTTCCTCGCTTGTTACCTATTCGAGCTTCTCGTGATTGCATCCAACTCATACCAGAGTTCTTCGTCCAATCAATTATGCAAATTCCTCTTCCTAGAGTACTTCGACCTCGACCTCGACCTCGGCCTCGGCCTCGGCCTCTACCTCTATTCTAATTAGCTAATCTTCCTCCCCTAAGACATGCCATTTCTTGAAATATAAGATCAAAATAATTCAGTGATCTTCACCATCAAAATACAACTCAATCGCTAATATCCACCAAGCCTTTATCATATTAATATCTACAAAATCTATCTATCCTATGCTCATCATCATTATTTGCCACCATAAATATTAGTAGTGAAAATTTGCATGTCATTCAAGTTGATCCTTTTTGCATATCTGATTAACTAATCATCGATTGAACCTTAGAAAAAAGTTTGCTCATTATATTTTCGTTGTGCCACTCTAATGTGCTAATCTAATGTACAGATGAGCTTAACACTCTTTAAACTCAAATTTGAACTGTATCTCTTTATTTTCAATATATATATTTACCTTTTGTGTAGTGGTGATCTTTTCATCTGATAATACTTCTATTCTTAAAATATCTAACATCCTTTAAATAATGCAAGTTTACCCTAGAACTTTAAGTTCTTTGATTTGTCTCCAAAATAGACATTTACTTCCTATAAATAGTTTAAATTTCTTTAATCACCTCTTTGTTTTACTATTCCTTTAGTATCCTTAACTTTGAACAACTTCAAATAAAGATTCAATTTCCAAACCTTATTTCCTTATTCCACATATTTACTTAGACAACTATATTCTTATTGTACTTATTTCTCATAAATTACACATATATCATAATTTAATAATCTTCCACTTGCTTAATATCCTTGTTTAGAGTTCATTTCATATTATCAACTACATACCATTACTTAATTTATGTTAAATAATAATTTAGAATCTCTATTGCATTTCACTTTCTTATTCATTCCTCGTCATCATTTCCATCCCTTTTTCAACGGATTGAATATTCATAAAACATTCATATTGATTCTTACAAATATGCTATTTTAATAGACTACCTCAACCTTAATTCTTATTATAAATCAACCTATTCCACCATGGAATATATATATATATATTACCCATTAACTAATATAGAATTTTAGTAGGCTTGTTAATGTCTATAATACGTTTCGACTATATTCAAACCTTAAATCCATAATTTTCATTTTGATTTATAATTTTTATTCTCACAAGGCATATTCCAACTAAATTATTTCCATCGACATCGTAATTTCCTACTACTCATATATCATCTCTATATCATAGGATGTTATGAATTAAAATATAACTCCATTACTTATAAATTCCACGCCAAAGCACACAATTTTAATAAAACCCATCATCATCTATAAATTTTTTCTACCATTTTCATAATTAGATCCTAAATTTTCAATCATCAAATTGTTCAAAAATAATCACTTTCCAAATATTCCTCTTGTTCCCAACCTCTAGCTCTTAACATCTTCCTGTAACTCATAATCAAGACACTTCAATAATTTTTTCCATCAATCTTAACTGAATCTCAATTCTATCATTATTCAATTCCTATATATTGCAATGGAACAAATCAACTTATTTTACCAATAAACATAAATTCCAGACACTAACAAATAAGATGTTTCAGTATACTTATTAATATCCATGTAATCTAACAATTGTAATCATAATCAAATCTTAAATACTAAAATCATTGAGTGCTCAGACATTATTTTATATCCAATTATTTCTCCTATTCTCATGTATTATATTCTTGCTAATTATCTTTACTAACACCTCGATTTTTATCGTAAATTCTCCTCGTATGATAAGATGAAATAAATTAAATACTGCATTATTTAATAAAAATCGCCTACTTGATGTGCATACGGCCTCAATAAAACTCGTCATCAACTATAAGTTCTAAAATATAGTCGAAGTCAATTTCCACTTTCTCAAATCAATTAGTACACCAAGGAATTCAATCTTCACTACTCCTCTCATCCTCACTTGGAACTCCAAAATTCTCAGAATTTCGTCAACCTAGGCTCTTTAACCTAAGTTTTGATCCTAAAATTGTAACACCTAACCCCACCAATACTTTTATTAGAAGGTCGCACCCTCGACTTACCTAACTTGAGCACTTTTGAGGGCAAGTATTACTTCTATCTTGTCCATTATTTTATAACCATTACAACTCAAACATATAACCATACATCACTTACACATATAACTAATATAAAATAAATCATCCAAAATTATCCTTTATAATTATTCATAAGTTTCACATTACAAACTATTGAATACTAACTGCTCAAAACTATAATATATCTTGTAGTACCAGCTCTTTAGCATATGTATTTATGACGTATGTAATATATTTTATGTCTAATCCATAGTAGACTCCATTTAAGTTGGGTATATGCACGTGTAGGAGAGAATGACTAAATTGTAAGGAAAGATGATGAGTGGAATGTCATATTAGAAAGTTGAGGTGTGACGCCCACAAACATAACCATACACATGTCCCCAATTAACCATACACATATGGTGTATAAAATTTCTATTTAAAAGGTACTTGTATATATACCAATACTCATATGTACATCCATGTACAACATTACACACATAACATGTCTGGTATTACACACATACTACATAATACTAATAAAGACACATAATGCCATTATAAAAATGCTAAATGATATGCAGGAGGAAGGTCGGGTATACCAAACTCATTCTCCCCACCTATGACTCCAACGTAAGCTTTAAGCCTTTTGACTAATCAAGTCCTAAAAAGTCTCAACAGCAAAGGGGTGAGCTTGCAACTCAATAAGTAACTACGAATACAGTTGCACACATAAACTAATCACATAAACAAATAGTTGATAAAACATGATAATTAATATTATAAATACATTTTAAGGATTATAATATAGACTTTCAATCCTCTACTAAGTCTATATACAATCACCATAAAGTTCCATTACCATTGGCACTACATCAAGTGCGTACAGAAGTCCAAATGAAGAAGGAGCAAGTGAGCAATAAAATGTCAAGCTCAGTTAGAGAATCTTAATGATAGATTCAACTCAAACTCAAAACATAAAAGTTGTAGAATACTCTTTAAATTTTTTATAGCATTAAACCATGCTCCGATTAGAGATCTATATCTCGAGTTATAGTAAAAATACGGAGATAAACATGTATTGAAGAAGGAGGCTGAGTCGGCACACCGTGCCGACTCGAGTCAGAGTCGGTATGCCATACCTCTATTATGACTCGGCACACTGTGCTAAGTTGGCATAAGTCTAAATGACTCAGCACCGAGGCTTGACTCGGCACCGGTGCTGACTATCACGAGTCGGCACCGAGTCTGCCCTTCTTTGACCTATTGGACACCCAACTTCATTCCTATGCAAAGCAATCCATTCCATACTTGCATATAAATCAAATTAAGCTTAAAACACTTCATAAACATGCTAAACATCATCAATCATTCATCATTTTATAACTAAAAATAACTCATTCACACATTACATCTCATTCAAAAGCATACATTCAATACTTTATTTAGTATCCGGCCAGACCTTTCCTCACACAATTTCCTCACACTTAGCCTCATTGGCTATATTCCTCATAATTCATTATCAATCAAATGGCCATTTAGTGAGACTATCCGCCCAACTCAGTCTCATTATCTCACATATCATTTTTGGGCAGCTATACGCCCGGCTCAGCTTGCCCATCTCACATATCATAATCTTATTTATATGGCCATTTAATGAGACTATCCGTTTGGCTCAGTCTCATTTCTCACTTGGGTAGCTATACACCCGGCTTAGCTTGCCCATTTCACAATCACACATCCTCACATTCCTCAGATTCCTCACATATCACACTTTCGTATGAATCACAACATAATACAATTCAATATAATTTCATATTAATAAATCATCATAATATATCACCAATATTCCCTCCATGATCATAATCCATTTCTCATAGTCACAATATCAACATACACAATTATAAACGGTAAATATACCGATCATATACTTAATATATACTAAAAGTATACCAACAATATACCACAATACACCCATATCATCATTTGCCAACATCATTATTTGACAACCAATTCTCATATTTAATATACAACAAGGTAGAAATTCATTCCACATCATGTTCACTAATCTATTCATTCATTCAATTCTTTTAAAGGAAATACACAAAATATACCTAAGAGCTTAGTATATGTACACAACATATATAAGTAATTACTTACCTCCAAGTACTCCTACTTCAACAAAAAGGGTCTTTCTTCTACTTATGAGTGCCTTCCTTCCCTTTATCAAGTCCTATATATAACCACAGATCAATCTCACATAATAACTATGAATTTTGCACCCAAATGCACTAGATGCACTTTAAAGCTTAAGATTCAATATATCCAAATAATTCACACACAAGTCTAAAAATCATAAAAATTATACTGAAGCTAGTTATATAAGTTTACAACAAATTTCAATTAGAATTACTTAATTTGGACATGCATAGAATTAATTATGGATTTTTGATTGAAACCGGCTAAAACAAAGTTGATAGCATGAGCAAGAAAATGCCGAGCCATTCCAGTTAGTCTTAACAGCAAAATCAGCTCTAACTTAAAACATAAAAGTTGTAGGGGACTCTCTGAAGTTTTCAGAGCATTAAACTTTGCTCAAATCAGAGCTCTACAACTCAAGATATGATCAAAATACTAAGACTGATGAAATTGGAAAACAAAATCTAAATTCCACAACAACCGAACCTAACTTAATTAACCAAAATAAATATAAGACTTACCAAAATGATGCTCCCAAAAGCTTATGGATCTTCTAAAGCTACCTAAATTGATTGCTAGATGTGTAGAGAATATCAAAATCTCCCCAAAGCTATCAAGAATTCACTTTCCTTCTCTTTCTTCCTAATTCTCTACACTCTCTTCTTCCTATAACAAAAATCTCTACACAAACATACACATAAATACACACACACCACTCTACCAATCAAAAACCACCAAATGCCCCTCCAAAGTCTTCTTAATATTAAATGGCCAACTATACTCATAAATACATATATATCACTTAATAATCAATATAATAATAATCTAATTAAATATACACATAATTACATCAACCAATCAAAAGCTAACAAATAGCCTTCCTAAAGTCTTCTTTAAATCATTGCCAAACCAACAATTAAATACATATTTATCACCAAATAACAAATATAATAATACTTAATAATATAATAAAATATCAATTTAGCTCCTTAATGAAATGGGCATATTACACAATACCCCATAATTTTCTATTGTGACATTTCACTCCAAAATTTCTTTACAATTAAGTCCCTCTCTACCAATATGCATATACCAAACTCAATACAATCCATAATTGGATTCTATATGTTATGAAAATATAATGTATAAATAGTACATCTAAGATTCAGATGTTACATATCATATATGAACAGTGCTTCTAAGATACGGGTGTTACATTAGGGCTAGTATATATTATTCCCAATTGATTGAGGAGTTCAATAGGTATTATATTGATATATACCCATAATATCTAGATTTATTATTGTTATTATTGTTATGGTTATTAAAGGATAATTATGCATTTAATGGAGGAGACTTTAGGAAGGCCAAATGGTGAGCTTTGATTAGTTAGAGTATATATATGTATATGGGTGTGTATGTGTGTGTAGAGAGTGTAGAGATTTTGGAGAAGAAGAGAAGTGATTTTCTTGATAGATTTTAAGGGTTATTGATCTTATTCAAGCTAGCAATTGGGAGGTATTAGAAGGTTTTATATCCATTAGAGTCCTATTTGGTAAGCTTTACTTATGTTTGTATTGTTCTAAGTAGGGGTGAGCACGGTTCGGAGAAATCCGGGGAAAAAAAATCTCCAGTACCGTACCATATTTCAGGGATTTTAAAAATAAAATCTCTAGTACCAGTACCAGTTTTCGGTACAATTCGGTACGGGGATACCGTGCCATACCAGTTTTTTAGTACGGTTCGGTACAAAGATTCGGTTCTTTCGGAACGGATCGGTATGGAATGGTATGGTTCGGGAATTCAGGAATTTATATTATTAATTAAATATATATTTATTATCAACAAATAAAATAATAAAAAAATTATTTTATAACATATTTTAGAAAACAATAAATAATGGTAACTAATAGATAAATTAATAAACTTGAACTAAGATGTTACATAAATATTTTGTTTTAGTTAAATAACCACAAAATTTATTCTTAATAGATATATAATAATATATCTATTTAACCAGTCAGAGCATGAATGCCACGAGATGGGTATCCAC
>CATIWO010294354.1:0-10609 GCA_949673435.1 Macaranga tanarius
TAACTCCCAACTTTCTTAACAATTAAGCCCCTCTCTACCCAAAAGTACATATTGACACTAGAATGCAACCCATAACTCTATGTCACATGTCATAAAAATTACTATGCATGAACAGTGCTCCTAAAATTACGGGTGTTACACGATGGCTACGGGGAATAGCTCACCAACAGTCCAGCCTGTCCCAACGGCAGCGGCGGATGGCGGCGGCAGCGGTGACCAGCAACTTCTTCTCCTTCTGGCAGCTTGACAAAATGAAGAAGAATAAGAAAAGGAGAGGTTGCTGCTGCTAGCCGGACTGATGATGAGGAGGAGGAGGAGGAGCTACTATGGTGGCGGCGGTGAATAGAAATGGTGGCTGCAGGTGGGTGAGTCGGTTGTAGGGAAGAAAGAAAGAAGAAAATGAAAGAAAAAGAAGATAAAAGAAGGAAGGAAAGAAAAAGAAAAAAGAGAGAAAAAAAATAGTGGGTTTATAAAATTATATAAATATTATATTAAGTGTGGGAATTATCAACTTCGTCCTTCCTTAAAAATAATTTATCAAAATAAAACCCAAACTTTAATCTAATTCACAAAAATACATATACATATATATTAAAAATTATAGGATGTTACAATCTTCCCCCCTTATAAAAATTCGTCCTTGAATTTTAATATAAAACAATAACAATAAAGAAGTTATTGAGGAAACAAGTAACGATAAGATGCACGCATTTCATTTTCAGTTTCCCAAGTGAATTCCTCCACTCCACCATTCCTCCATATCACCTTGACCATAGGAATTTGCTTGGACTGCAACTGTCGAACCTGTGAATCAACAATAGCAATTGGCTCCTCTTCATAGGTCAAGTCCTCACTCACTTCCACACCTTGCTGTTGAAGAACATGTAAAGGGTCTGAGATGTACTTTCGAAGTTGAGAAATGTGAAACACTGGATGAATTTGCACCATAACTGGCGGTAATGCCAAGCAATTAGCTACTGCTCCAACTCTCTCTCCACTATTTCAAAGGGTTCAATATACTTGGAAGATAACTTTTTTTTTAACATTGTAGATCAGCATAACTTTTTTGCCTACTAAAGGCTGTCTCCAACCTCTTCTTAATCAAAGCAATCTTTTCAGATGTATATTTAATTATTTCAGGACCTTCTAACTACTTCTCTCCTATCTCGATCCAACACAAGAGTGGTCTACATTTCCTTTCATACAACACCTCATAAGGTGTCATGTCAATGATACTGTGATAGTTATTATATGCAAACTCAATTAATGGTAAATGTCGATCCCAACTACCATCAAGATCAATAACACTCAACCTTAGCATATACTCCAGAGTCTGAATTGTCTTCTTTGATTGCCCATCAGTTTGAGGATGAAAAAAATAATACTAAAGTCAAGTCTAGTACCTAAAACTTCTTATAACTTCCTCCAAAATCGTGATGTAAATTGTGCTCCTCTATCAGAAATAACAGATATTAGCACTCCATGAAGATGTACAATCTGCTCAACATACACTTGTGCTAACTTAGATACTGAATAAGTAGTTCTTACTGGCAAAAAGTATGCTGACTTGGTCAATCTATCCACAATCACCCAAATAAGATCATACTGCCTTTGGGACCTAGGTAGTCCAATTACAAAGTCCATAGTGATCCTCTCCTATTTCCATTCAGGAATTAGGAGTGGCTGCATCTCACCTGAAGGCTTCTGATGTTCGGCCTTCACTTGTTGGCAAGTCAAACAGTTAGATCAAAATCTGCTACATCTTTCTTCATACTTCTCCATTAATAAATTCTCTTAAGGTCTTGTTACATCTATGTTGAACCACAATGTACATTATATGCTATATAATAAGCTTCTGCTAAAATTTCTTGTCTTAAGTTCTGCACATCTAGAACACACAATCTACCATTGAGTCGAAAAACATCATCTTCATTAAGTGTAAAATACGTTAGACATCCACTACGGATATTTTTCATAGTCTTTCGAAACTTAGGATCTCAGCTTTGGGGCTGCCTTAATCCTATTGAATAGCACGGAGCAAACTCTAATACTGGCTAAAAGCACTCTTTCATCAAAAATCTGAAAAAGCTCCCATTGATCCATCAAATCATAAAATTCTTTTATTACAACTTTCCTTTCGATACTAACGTGAACCAAACTACCTGAAGACATTCTACTTAAAGCATCTGCTACCACATTAGCTTTTCCTGAATGATACTAAATAAAATAATCATAAATGTTACATCCATCTTCTCCGCCTCAAATTTACGTCCCCTCTATTGTAAAATGTATTTCAAACTCTAATGATGTATAAAAATCTCACATGTCGCTCCATACAAATAATGTCTACAAATTTTTAATGCAAAAATCACTACTACCATCTCCAAATCATGAGTGGGGTAGTTTTGCTCGTGCTTCTTTAATTATCTAGAAGCATAAGCAATTACCCTTTCCATTTTGTATTAAAACACACCCCAAACCAACTCTAGAAGCATCACAATACACTATAAAACTTTTATTACCCGAAGGTAAAGCCAACACTAGTGTTGTGGTCAAACACTCCTTAAGCTTCTGAAAGCTATTTTCACACGCATCTAACCAAATGAACTTAGCATTCTTTTGGGTCAAACGAGTTAATGGGGCTGCTATCTTCGAAAAGTCTTGAATAAATTTTCGATAGTACTTTGCTAAACCCAAAAAGCTTCGTATCTTAGTGACTGACTTGGGCCTTTCCTAGTTTATAACTGCTTCCACCTTCCTCGGATCTACTTGTATTCCATCCTTGGACACAATATATCCTAGGAATGCCACACTCTCTAACTAAAATTCACATTTAGAGAACTTGGCGTAAAGCTGATGTTCCCTCAATGTTTGCAAAATCATCCTCAAGTGATAAGCATGCTCTTCCTTTGATCTCAAATATACCAAAATGTCATCAATAAATACAATGACAAAATGATCTAAGAAAGGCTTAAAGACCCGATTCATTAGATCCATAAAAGTTGCTGGAGCATTAGTAAGGTCAAATGACATCACTAAAAACTCACAATGATCATACCGTGTCCGGAAATAGTCCTAGGTATATCTTCCTTTCTAATCCTTAACTGATGATATCCCGACCTTAGGTAAATTTTTGAGAAACATTTGGCACCTTGCAATTGTTCAAACAAATCATCAATTCGAGGAAGAGGGTATTTGTTACGTACAGTCACCTTATTTAACTGTCGATAATCAATACACAATCGAAGTGAACCATCATTCTTCTTCACAAATAGGACTGGTGCACCCCAGGGTGATGTACTAGGCCTTATCAAGCAATTCTTGAAGTTGCTCTTTCAACTCTTTTAATTTTACAGGCGCCATCCTATAAGGTGGCATTGATATAGGAGTAGTACCAAGAACAAAGTCGATACAGAATTCAATCTCTCTATCATGTGGTAATCTTAGTAATTCCTCAGGAAACACATCTGAAAACTCTCTCACTACTGAGACGTCTTGCACTCTACAAGACTCCATCAAAAGATCTATAACTAATGCCAAGTATCCTTGACATCCACGCCTAAGCAACTTTCATGCCGTAATGGCAGAAATCAACTTAGGTGGAATGGCTTGCCTATCTTTGATAAAGCAAAACTCTGTGTCACCCGGAATCCAAAACACTACTTTTTTCTCTCTACAATCCAGGGTGGCATAATGATTTGCTAACCAATCTATACCTAAAATGATGTTAAAACCTAAAACTGGTAATACCATCAAGTCTGCTACTAATTCTCTTCCTTCAATTACTACAGGACATAAAGGAAAAACCAAACTCACCTTTACGGACTCACCAAGTAGTATATCAACATACATGGGTTCATGCATCTCCTCTAAAAGAATGCCAAGTTTCAATACAAATGCTAGGGACATAAAGGAATGCGTGGCACCAGGATCAAATAATATTCTAGCTTCAAGATAATTGACTAAAAGTATACCTGAAACCACTGCATTGGATGTCTATGTATCTTGAGGTATGAGAGTAAAAACTCTAGCCTGGCCACGTCTAGTCTGATGAGAACTAGAAGTCTAACTCTATCCCCAACTCCCAGATTTACCTCCAAAATATATTCCATCAAAATCACGGCCCTATTGGCCACCGTACTGATTACTGCCTTGTGAACCAAATGGTGCTAAAAATCCCTAAGGTTATTGAAAGTTAAGTTGCACCATACTAGTAGAGCACCGCTGGGGCATAGACTGGTGATATACAACTATTGGACAATCTCTAATCATGTGTCCAAATTACCCATAGCGGAAACAAGCTCCAAGGATAAGGACCCTAATGCACTATGCCACACTTTTGACAAGCAAAAGGAGCTGAACCTAAGCTACTATGTTCCGAGCTATGGCCACTACCACTACTAGCTCCACACCTATAAGGAGTACCTCATTTGTTGAATCATTAACATAAAATCTCTAATGGATGCATAATTGTCATGCATACTAGTCAGGAAAGCTTGCATATCAAAATTATCCTGTGGCACCTCTAGCTCAACTTCTGCTGCCTGCCTAGCCCTTCGGGCTCTGCGCCTATCACACCTCCCTGCTGCAGCATCAGGGGCAGGTGCCTCGTCATGCACTGAGGCCTCATTTTGAGCATCCTGCTCGACTCTAGCAAGAAATTGAGCTATCCTATTCATTCTAAAAATAGACATATAGACATATAGGCATTATCGAAAAGGACACGCAGAACTATAAGCAATGATGACATACGATGACGAAAAGGAATCCTAATTTTTTTTATTTTCCGCAGTAACCACTAGAACAAGACTTGAGGTCCTAAGACACAAACCATTGCTTTGATACCACTTTTGTCATGACCCAAAATGGCACGTGAGATATGGAAGACTAAACCTCCACATCTAATGTAAGCCTGACAATAATATTATCATCAACCAATGCACAATAATAAAAATCTCAAAATGTAAAAATATTATATCATATTAATTATAAAATCCTCATTCATAAGCAATAATATAAAATCATCATTAAAAGTAATTGTACAAGGTGTTGAACCGACCCTATGTTACTGCGGAAATCTAGATTTTTCAAGTTTGAAATATAAATAAAAATTACATTGACTGCCTAAGGAGAAAAAATGGACAGTCCTAAATGATTAAAGCTGAGGAGGTTGCTGACCTAAGAAAAATAATTGAGGGGAGTCAGACCTCACTGAGTAAGTTAATCAATCATAAGTTATCAATAGGAAATATTTAACATAATAAAATATTAGCAAGGTATGTACATATATATATATATATATATATATATATATATATATATATAGTGCAATATTTAACATGATGCAAATCAAAGATAACAATTAATAATTGTAGAGAGAAATAACTATAGAACCATAATATATTAACAATATTATATAATAATAATAATATATATTCTACACCTCGACGGCTGCGGGGAATAGCTCACCAACAGTCCAGCCTGTCCTAACGGCAATGGCGGACAAGGTGGACGGCAGCGGCAGCGGTGACCGATGACTTCTTCTCCTTCTGGCAGCTTGACAAAATGAAGAAGAAGAAGAAAGGGAGAGGTTGCTGCTGCTGGCCAGACTGACAATGATGAGGAGGAGAAGCTGCTATGGTGGCGACGGTGAACGGAAATAGTGGCTGCAGGTGGGTGAGTCGGCTGTAGGGAAGAAAGAAAGAAAAAGAGGAAAGAAAAAGAAGAAGAAAGAAGGAAGGAAAGAAAAAGAAAAGAAGAGAGAAAAAAATGATGGGTTTATAAAATTAAATAAATATTATATTAAGAGTGAGAATTATCAACTTAGTCCTTCCTTGAAAATAATTTATCAAAATAAAACCCAAACTTTAATCTAATTTACACAAATATATATACATATATATTAAAAATTATAGGATGTTACAGTTGCCTAACTATCATCTCAGTTGTTTAAGAGACCCAGACAGGGGTTCGAGTCTCCTTGACTTGGACCTAGTTTCTGCTATTGTTTCAGATCACTTACTTTTTGTCGGTTGAGGGATGGGAATTAGGAGCGTTGCTAGAATTTTAGGTGTACATGTGGGTGGCACAACCTAGGGTAGTTAGACTACTTTTTGTTATGGTTGATAGGGCGATCCTCGATCTTTTGGTGTATCATGTTTGTATATTATGATAGCCTCTTTCCACTAGTTTTTCCCAAAACGCTGAATACTAGCTATGTACATAATTTGCTTATATATATATATATATATATATGTGCGTATGTGTGTGCATTCTTTTTATCCTTTTTTATGAGTTTTACCGTTTACCATCTGATGTATTATTGAATGATGTACTTTAAGTTATCGTATTAATTTGAGATCTAGAATGAGTGGCATAATTATTGTTAACGCCATGTTGTAATTAAGGTAAACAGGATAGTCTTAAGCAATTCTAACTTAGAAGTGGTACCTTTCCACGCTGATACTCCGTCCTGGACAGTCCGGGTTATAAGCCTGTTCGACGTGGGTGCCGATGGGGAGGGGTGTTAAAATTTTTAGTATCAGAGCCTAAGTTTTGGAAGCTTAGATTATGAAGAGCCTAAGTATAGAAGACTTTAGAATATAAGGATAGGAATGATGCAGGTTTTGAAAATTTAGGTAGTGAGAATGATATTATTAACAACTTTTGAAGCTTAGGCCATGAAAATTTGAGATTTGGAAGAAATTTATGTGATGACTGAATAGTGACAATTAATGATTGATGAGTACTGAATGAATTGATATTACATTGCAGGAGATTAAGTGATGGCAAGAACTAGGGGAGGTGGTTTAGGTGCTCAAAGTAGACCTAGAGGTAGACCGAGAGGCCGAGGTAGGGGCCGAGGTGCCCAAGTGGGTAGAATGAATATAGTAGAGAGCGGTGAGGCTGCGAATCAAAGCGGAAGTGCACTGTGAAATGAGACTTCATCTGAAGCCTCTATTAGCAACGAAAGAAGTGATGGACATGCACATGGTACTAAGAGTGAATATGGTAGTTCAATGTCGAGAATGACTATACTAAATTTTAATGTACCGAGGTGAGCGTGTAATGGACAGCCACCACAGTCAGTATGTGGAAATAAAGCTAACCTAATAACACAAATAATGTATATGGATGCTACAGAATTAGCGTGAACTATGGCTACAGCAGTAGCAGAAAGAGACAGTGAAAAGTATAAAATTCCTGGAGACGTGATTGAGCACGCAAAGAAGTGTGGAGCGTAGGACTTTTATGGCACGTTGGATCCAGGTCAGGCTGACAAATGGATCAAGACCGTGGAGAAGGCTTTTATGACCCTACAACTGAGCAATAAAGAAAATATGAGCAACGTTTATGGGTTAATGTTTGATAAAGCCGATGATTGGCTGACTTAAATTCAGAATCTCTACAGGGAGGCCCTGAACTGGCAGGTGTTCCAGGAAGAGTTTCACAAATAATACCTAATGGAGAGTTATCAAAAAGATAAGATGGCTGCATTCATCAATCTTGTACAAGGATCGATGACTGTAAGGGAATATATAGATAAATTTGAAGATTTGTACAAATATTCCAAGGATATCTATTATACTGAAGAGAGGAAGAGTAAGAAGTTCAAATAAGGTTTGCATATATCCTTGAGAGGAAAGCTGAACCGATATACTGGAACTACATTCCAAGGTTGGGTCAAGAAAGTAATGGAGCAGGAAAAGCTAGATAAAGAATTTGAAGCTTCGACTCAGACCTGATGAAATCAGTAGCCTGAGTCATCGCGACAACCCTGGAGAAGGAATGAGGAACGATGATCGAGATTCTCTCCTTATTCCAGAAGCAATGTGAGGTCAGGGGGTGAAAATCAACCTCAGGGAAGTCAGGCATCGGTTAGACAGCCGATGAGACTATTAGGATAAATAAATATTAGATATGGCACGCAGGGAAGAGACGCATTGCCATGGTGAAATAATTTTTGGGAAGGTGCGGTAAGTTGGAGGTTAGATGTTTTCGGTGTAATAAGATTAGACATTACGCCAGAAACTGTACAAAAAACTAACCAGGAGAACTTTCAGTGCAAGCATCGTATGCTCCTCGTAGTGAGCAAGGTGGAAGATCAACCAGAGTAGGAAGGCCTGCGAATACTGCTAGAGAAAGAAATGAAGTAATACAACCCCAATGAAATTAACCAGGAGAGCCGAGCACTACAGGAAGTGGTTTACAGCAGGAAAGGATCTATATTATCACTGAGAATGAGGCAGAAAAGTTCCCGGATATGATAGCAGGCAAGGCACACATTAACGATAAGTTAGCATGTATTATGATTGATCCCGGTGCTACATATTCTTTCATATCAATAACTTTAATGATGCATGATAGACTTAAAATGAATGACTGTAGTTGTGAGCATGCCTATAGGTATGAGTATTGTATGTAAGAATGTGTGTAGAAATATTTTGGTAGAAATTGATGGGTGTAAAATGATATGAAATATTCATACCCCTGTACCTTAATGAATTTGATGCTATACTCAGAATGGATGGATTGAGCCATTATTGAGCGAATGTGAATTGCTTTGCTAGCCAAGTAGAGTTAGAAGGACAAGATAAAAGGAAGATAATATTTGTTGTATAAGATAAGAAGACTCCTATCAAGATAATCTCGATGATGAAGGTCAAGAAATATTTTAGAAAAGCATATGAAGCTTATCTAGCTTCAGTAGTAAAAGAAAGAAAAAATGTGAGAAATTGAAAGAACTATCGGTAGTACACGAGTTTGAGGATGTATATCCTGATGATTTACCAGGATTACCACTAGAACGAGAGATCAAGTTTGAGATCGAACTTGCGATCGGAATAGCTCCTATATCACAAATGCCATATAGGATGGCTCCAGCAAAATTGAGAGAATTGAAGGTGCAGTTACAAGAACTACTGGACTAAAGATTCATTTGACCAAATTTCTCACCTTGGGATACACCCGTGCTGTTTGTAAAGAAGAAGGATGGATCTTTTTGGCTGTATATAGATTATAGACAACTAAATAAGATCACACTCCAAAATAAATATCCTTTACCCAGAATCAAAAACTTATTTGACCAACTGCAAGGAGCAAAGGTGTTCTCGAATATCGATTTGTGCTCTGGTTATCACCAGATGAGGATCAAGGAATCTGATGTGTCAAAGACTGCATTTAGAATAAGATATGGACACTACGAGTTCCTGGTAATACCGTTCAGACTCACAAATGCACCAGCTACATTCATAGATTTGATGAATCGTGTGTTCAAACCTTATCTAGATAAGTTCGTGATCGTATCCATTGACGATATTCTGGTGTACTCGAAGTCAAAAGAGGAACACGAGGAAAATCTAAAGATGATATTAGAAATTTTAAGAGCTAAAATAATTATTCATGAAGTTTAGCAAATGTGAATTCTGGTTGGATAAGGTTGCATTTCTTAGGCACATAATATTGGCCGAAGGAGTATATGTGGACCTTAGCAAAATCGCCACGATTGTCAATTGGGAGCCACTAAGAAACGTAATGGAAATATAAAGCTTCTTAGGTTTGGTGGGCTACTATCGATGATTCGTATAATATATCTTAATCATAGCATCACCGTTGACAAAATTACTAAGAAAGAATGTGAGGTTCGTGTGGAGTTCAGAATGTCAAAAGAGTTTTAAAATCTTAAAGGAGAAATTGGTTACGGCACCAATATTAACACTACCAGTTGAAAGAGGTCACTATGTGGTGTATAGTGATGCCTCAAAGCAAGGACTCAGTTGCATATTGATGTAAAATGGAAAAGTAGTAGCATATGCATCAAGGTAACTAAGGCCACATGAGCTAAACTATTCTATGCTTATCCTAGTTGCCCCCGAACTCCAATGCATTAGCCCTAAGCCTATCTTCCAAAATTTGTATGGTGTGTTCGGATTAACTGTCCGTTTGAGTATGGAAGGTTGTACTAAACTTTAGTTTAGTACCCAACGCTTCTTGTAAACTCGGCCAAAATTACGATGTAAATCTGGGGTCGCTATCTGATATGATCAATAATGGGGCTCCATGTAGTCTCACGATCTCTTTTACATAAAGCTCGGCCAATTTATTTAAATTATAGTTGACTTTGACTAGTAAGAAATGTGCTAATTTCGTCAATCGATCCACGATCATCCATACAGCATCATGTCCTAGTTGGGTCTTTGGTAGTCCCACTATGAAATCCATGGTGATGTGTTCCCACTTTCTGTAACACCCGCCCCTCTAACACACGTATGTGTGTCGTGTGAAATACCATTTATGCTTACTAGATAGTTATTTTTAATTAAGTGAAGATGGTGATAGAATTGTAGAGAGGGACTTGTTTGAAGCAAAAATAAGTTCAAGGACTAGTTAGGAAGAAGAGTGTTTCATTAAGGACCAAAGTGGATATTTGGTCATAAAATATCATAACTTTTGGTCTGATCTCCTTCTTATTTACGTGGATATGCAGATAAAGGGGGTGGGAGTTTCTTTAGACGCTTGCACACTTTTCCTTTTAAAGGAAACAAAGAGGTTTTGGTAGAGAGAGAGAGAGAGAGAGAAAGAGAGTGGATTGGCTGAAGAAATTGGGAGT
>CATIWO010294365.1:0-10248 GCA_949673435.1 Macaranga tanarius
TAAGAATATCAATTTATTAATAAGGTAATTTTTAATAGAAGTAACTATATATTTAGACCATTAGATGTGTTATAATCAATGGTTGAAATTTTATGTAAAACATATTAATTTTACATATATGCGAGTATGTATGTATGTATGTATATGTGTGTGTGTGTGTGTATATATATATATATATATATAATTTTAAGTTATAAAAATTTATAAAGAAAAAAAAAATATTTCTAAATTTTATCAAAAGAAAAAAATTGGATCATCAAAAATATTTTGTTTCAAAAAAAAAATAAAAAAATTTTAAAATTAAAAAGAAAAAAAATTATATTATTTGTAGTTAACGAAGTATATGAGTGGTATTAGAGTCTACGAGAAAGTGAATTTCTAAATTATTTGAATTTTGGATTAAATTAAAAAATTAAATATCTTGAGAATTAAAAAAATTCTGTGTAAAATTTGAAGGATTTAAAATATAGTGAATGTACTAATTTGAAATAGAAATAAAAGTTAAGTAACTGAAAAGATAAAAATCAAAATTAAGGAAGCAATTTGAAATGAAGAGAAAACTTAAGTAGCCATTGGAGAAATTTACTCCTTTAGCATCATATAGTTTCATATTTATAGCACTTAGATGATAAAATTTATCACAATTTGTTATTTTTCTCTCCTCAATTATGAAAAAATTAAAATTTTACTACAACTTAATAGAGGAAAAAAATAAGTTTATCTATGGTAGTTTTAAGTGATAACAGTAATAGAAAAAATAAAAATAATAAATTTTTTAATATTTTTATTTTTAAAAAAATAATTCTAAACACTATAGACAATGGTGCTATTGCTAAATTCATTATAATAATTTTATTAAAATGAAAAACGGTATTTTTTGAATGTTGGAATATAAATAAATTATGAATTGTAATAAGTTTTGTCACTTAAATACTATAAATATAAAATCATATGTATTAAAGTGTCACAAAAAAAAAATTTAGGCTCACAAAAAAAAATTTAGGCTCTTGATACTTAAACAGTTAAATCACAAAATAGTTATTTATATTTATCCATAAATTTTATTATAAATAATATTCATTAAATATATAAAAAAAAATTTATTTAATTTAATGGTGATGAAAATAAAATAAAGTTATTGTAGAACAATAGCATTGTGGCCAAAGTATCCAGCCCAACACTCCCCTATATATAGCTTTGAACATTTGTACAGTCCAATAGCCCATAAAGAATCCAAAATAAATCCACGTGTTCTTCCCTCAGATGGCACGCTTTACGTGACCTTGCCAGCTCAGCTCGTACCCTGTGCTCCTCTCACTATTTCTCCATTAACGGTTTTAAGACCCCACACAAGCAATCACCCATCACTCAATATCAACCGCACAAACACAGCAAAATTTCCTTGCGGTGACACCTGTCGTCCATCTAAGGCAACCTCACATTTCCTTATCACGGACCTGACCTACCCAACAATTTCTCTTAGCTACCAGTCTTCTCTTTGGAGCCATCCCTCTGTTCTCATTTCAGTAAGCGAACGCAGCAAGAAGAATCCAATCAGATCAACAAAACGCTCTCTCGCGCCAGTTTTTTTTTTCTTCATCGAAACGGTTTCTGCTAAAAAAAAACGTTTCCTTGCAGTAACCGTCAAATTAATATCAAATTCACTAAGGCTTTGTTTGTTTGATCAGTAATTTCAATATTCTTATCCAAATTCAACAATGGAAACGCTAGGCGACGGAGAAGCCGCCCCTTCGAGGTACGTACTGATGTTCTTGTTGCTTAGGGTTTATCATATTTACTGTAACATGCAATTGAAGTGATAATTGTTATGTTTAATGTTGAAGACTAACTACAAAGTGTTTTGTTTTAGGTATGAATTGTTGAGTATGGTGAAGAAGCACTCGTCGTCGTTAGGGAAAAGCGAGGAGGATGCTACAGATGTGGAAATGGATGGGCATTTTTGGTATGATTTGTTGGATGTATACTTCATTCGTGGAAAGGAGTTGAGAGGAAGGCAGGATGATGATCTTGTTTTCTTTGTGAGAAAAATGGTGTGCTGCTGCTGCTCCTGATTTTTGTGTTATTGCGTTATTATTTATTTATTTAATATTGTGTGTGTTTGCAAGGCAAGCTAATTTGATGATAAATGTTGTTGTTGTTGTGGTAGGGCACAGAAGGATATGGATTTAATGATAATATGCAGGCTGTCTCTCCTTACTTTGTTCGCAGGTGGGCACATAAGGTAAAAGGAGATTTCAGGATTTAGATTTGTTGAATTTATGTTCTCCATATTGGTTTCACTTTGTTTATTTACTTGTCAAATTTGCTCTGTAAAAGCCTAGTGTCAAATGCTTGTAAATTTACCCACAATGTATCTTCATGTTAGCCCTTTTGTAAATAAGAGTACTTAAGCAAATCCCAGATTTCTTGGTTTCTTGTTCGCTGGTTTTTTTAAATCCCTGAAAGTGAATTGGAAAGATTTGATTGTAGAGGAGTGTTTGTCTTGTGATGTCTTAGAAGAAATGTTGGATATAGTGTGTCCATGAGTTAGGCCATTGGTTAGTGTTGCTTTCTTTTCTGATTAAATATTTTGCATCTAAATTTAATTGCTGTCGTGATTATATGATATCTTTACTTCTTTTTTTTTTTTTTTTTTTTGAACAGTTGGATAATTTGATCAGTGACAATTCAGAAGTAGATTGGAGACGCTCATTTTACTTGAATCTAATTGCACATACTTCATTCACAGTAACAGTAGCAATTTGCAGGTAGCTTCTTCTCTCCTTTCAACATGAGTTTTTCTTCACATTTCATCAAACTTCCTACTTCCAACTTCAATGCACATTAGTACCTTTTTTCCAGTCATCAGGTTCTTCGCAATCATAAACCTGGGACAAATACACCATTATCACCCATATATAAGGTACCTGCATCTTTGATTAGTTTGATTATATTGATGTGATATCTGAAACATGATTTTCAAATGTATGTTTTTTGGAATCTGAAATTGTCCTTTATTGTAAAATTAATGTGGTTTTTTGGTCTCTCTGCAGGTTGTAAAGACTGTTTACGCATCACCAAGTCGTGTAAATTTTCATTTGGACTCAAAAAAGGCAAGCTCAGTCATTTTGGGGGAAAAAAGCATCTTTTTTGTTGGTTCTTTATCTTCAACTTTTACCTGACATTGTTGGTATATTATTCAGGAAGTAGAGACAACTCCTGCCTATCCGGATATTTGTTTTACAGTTGATGATTTCGACTCCACTTTTGATGCGGTGGTATGTTATAATTTATGACAATGTATATGCTTATATACTGGAATATGTTAAATGATTTGTGTTTGGCTTAGTTTTTCATAGAACTATGCCACTATTGTTTGCAAAAAAGATTGTTTATATTTAAAAATTTTATTGCTCATTTTATATTTTTTATTCAATATAATACTACTGAGCTCATTCTTGTCAGTTATACATATTGTTCAAATTTTTCCAATTTTTGAACTATAATGCAGGTCCTTACAGAAACGGACCATTGCTATTGTGTACTTCTCAATGCGGATGGTGGGGCAGCATTTCCTAGTGAAAGAGAATCACCTGATAGCAGTTCTAATAGTAATTCCCCTCTGAAAGTTGGTACTAATTCTGTGAAGACAAAGAATTCTAAGGTTTGGTTTGACGTTGAATTGTCATGTCAGAGTTACTTAGTGATGGATACAGTATATAAATGGTACTTGGAAAATCAGCTTGTGCATACTTTAACACTATGGTACTTTCAAATGCAGCTCACTCTTTTCTCTGGGTTTGTAAGCTATCAAATGGTTCGAGAAGCATATGATGGTGTGTCTTTGAATCTCAGAAATTTGTTTGGTATTAATTTATTTTGGTTTTAGTTCTTATTTTTCAATTTTAAAATAAATTATATTGACAAATTTTTTTTTGGTCATTTTATTTCTTGAAACAGAAAACAGGTTTTCACAAACCAGAAAAACCATAAGAATTGGTTTTCTGAAGTTATTTTTTTTTTAAAATAAACATTTTGAATTTGGACACCAAGAACAGGAAACATAAATGATGGTAAACAGGCCCTTAGTTTCTGTCAGTTCATTCAGAAGTAAATTTACAATTGATTTTCATTGCATCTTTCTCACATGTTGCTTGTGTGGAACATGCTTGAAATTTGTAAAGCATGGCATGATTGACTTGTTGTACTGAATCTGATTTTGTACATGGAAGCAGCTGTTCTTAGACCCAATAATATTCTTAAGCCTCAGGAAATGTGGAATAATCATTAGGTAAATTCTATTCAACCTTAGCTACTTTTGAAGATGCAAAACCTTCAACTGAAAATGATGCAATATGCAAGGATTAAAAATTATAAGCATTTGATTATTTTTCTCATTATCCGTCTGTGACTATTGTTGTTTCTGCTTTATGCTAATTTTCGAATTGGATTTGTTAAATGAGTGAAGATCTACCCCAACTATTGCATAACCATTGTGTAATACGATGATTGTGATGATTGCGAACTCTCTTCCTTTGACGCCTTAAGCAACTTACTGAACTAGATATTGCTCAATACTCAGTTATAATCTCTAGCAATTCAATGACTAATTAAATTATGATCTTACTGTTTCTTTCTGAATTGAATTCACTATTTGCCATATTGAATATTCTTGCTTGCATTTCATTGTTGTAGCTTGCAAAGAAGTTCATAATGTGCATATTGTATTTGCAGCTGGAAAGTCACGATTCGGAGGTCTACTTTCATTTGGTCATTCTCCTGGAAAATCTGATAAACTATACATGAAGGGCCCAGGGGGACGAGGGGAAGTTGAAGTTGCTGTCTCTGGTGTTGCAGGTAGGAGTGAAGTTCTCTCTCTCCCTCCATCACCCTCCCCCTCCCCCTCCTCCCTTCTTTTTCCCCCTTTGATTTCTATTCTTCTATATGGGGTTAGGGGCGAGGTATAGAAATAACAATGCCATGCATTGTTAATACTGTATTGACATTGGTTCCTAATCATTCAATTCCTTGTTCGGCATGTGATCAAATGCTTTGATGACAACAATGGGCTATATGATAAGTATGTGGGAATATGATCTATACATATGCTAAATCTGGGTTTTATTGTCTTAGATCAAAGCCAGCAGGATTTTGGCCCTTTTTCACCAGTTTCATCAAAGAGAGGATTTGGGATTGGCTCAATTGTTCGAAAAGCTGCATCTGTTGCATCTGTAGCAGCAAAGCATGCCTATGCAGCTGCTGCTGCGGCCTCCACAAGTTCTGATGAGGAGATGGTGCCTCTCAAATGCTGCTTGATGTCTATATCATTGCCCTGGGAACATATTGCTTATGATCTTTTGTTTAAGGTAAGTTAACTGTTTTACTTTCAATGAATGAAAAAGAGGCTCACTTCTCAGTAGACCTGTTCACAAGCCCAACCACAGGTAACCACCCAGAAAAATCAGGGCTTGGGCATTGGTTACTGAGATTGATTCTGGCTTGAATTTCATTTTTTTGGGAAGTTATCAAAAATAACCAAAACACAGAGGGATACACTAATATATATATATATTTTTTAATTTCCAAAATCAGGGAAGTCCTCCAGTGAACTTGTGAGCAGCGTATAATATCCATGACCTTAAAAGGGTGAAACAGACGGATCTTACCTGCAAAAGGAAGTAAGAGAAAATTGTCCAAGAAACAACATTGGATGTGATAAACTGAAGCCCTGGCAGAAATCTACATGTAAAAAAGTTGTACATGAAAGTTCCCCCACAAATTGTATATTACCCCTATTGCAATCAGTGAAAATAGGAGTCGGTATATTGGTTCCATGTGCCGAGTTTGGTGCACATATTTTTGCTGTTTTTCCTCCCTTGTTGGATGTGGACATAATGCCGCCTTTTTGTCATCTGATAAATGAACTTTAAGTGCACTGTTTAGCACGTGGCATGTTCTTTGAACGGCTGAAGCTGAAGGTGACAATCTCCAAAACTTACTGGTTACGAAATAGTTGCTACACAATTTATCATGTTATTGTGTTTGAATTGTTGAACTGAATAATTTACAAAATAATTACTGCCAAGTGCTAGTTTCTTTTAGCACTAATTTTCTACTGCTTAATCCAGCAAATTTATTACATGTACAGTTTTTGCTGTATCCCTTGGTATGGGATGGGATGTTGGTTTGGCAGTGACGATCAATGAAAAGTGTGATTTAGCTGTGGCTAACAGCAAGCAACAATTTTAATTATGAAACTATTTATATATAAATGTAAAAAAATTACGTCATAAACATAAAAGTTAGCGATTTAAATTAAAAATTGTTATCATTTCTATATGAGATAATTATAGTTAAATTATATTATCAAATTTACTTAAAATTAAAGTTAGAATTATACATGTGTGATATTTATAGTTATGTGTATAAAATTTAATATTATATATCATAAATGTAGCCATTGGATGTGGTGTCTGAAATACAAAAGAGTCTCATTCAAAAAATACTTTTTAAATAGTGACTCTTGAGCCAGTGAATAAAACGAGATGTGATGCAAATTAAGATCAAATAAAAAACACTAGAACTTAATTACTATGAATGCATTAGATTATTGTCAGGGACAAAAATTGGAGACAATACAGTTTTCCCGTCTTCCAGGCATGTGTTTGAGCAGATTCACTTTGCTTCGTAGCTTTGAAGGTTTGTGTTGCTATTGGATGATTAGAGATAGGGCCTAATTGCTTTATTATCTTTGATGCTTTAGCCGTGCTCCACCCCTTTTGAAAGACAAACTCAATTGGATGGGAAAAAGAAAGAGGAGAAAGTGACTTTCACTTGGAGGCATGTGCTCTTCCTGAATTTGCTATTGTATTGCATTTCTCCAATTTAAGAAACTCGTTTTAGAATCATCCGATCCCTATATCAATCCATCAACCCGAAGAGTAAGATATAGAAACAAATGTTATGTACACAAAAAATTAATGACGTGGTAATTAATAACTCAACTTTGTGCTATTGCACGCACACACAAGCCATTGGTGCTACATTTTATGAGAACAGAACAACAAAGGCAACTTAGGTCTTAATTAAGTAGCATATGGAATGGAAGGCAACAAAAAAATCACTTGAAAAGGAAGAATCTGGTGGATTCATTTGATTAAATTAAAGTAAGAGCAGCAGCACATGAAGGCTACTTGGGAATTGAACCCGAAAAAAATGCAGCAGACGACAGAGGCAACAGAGATGCTTTAGTTCCTCACCTAGGACTTAAATTTTACACCAGAACGTGTGCATGTTAGCCTCCACTAATACCTGCTTTTTTGCTCAATAAACTTGCAACAACCAACGCTAACTTCCAACTAAAAACCTACCAACAACACTCACATTTTAATTAAATTAACCCCCGAATATTCCTTCCTACAAAATTCATTACATTTGTAAATTAAACTCATTATACATAGATATCAATGTGCACCCCATGATAGTTACTACTTTAATTGGAGCTTATATGTATATATATACACTGCTTGAGATTAGACCACTCTAGTACTTCATTTTTGATGTGGGAAATTAATGATAAGTTAACATTCCTAAATTTTTCTACAGATAAATACCTTTTTTTTTTTGAAACATACACATAAATACTTAAAGAATAATAAAAAAACACAGGCACAACAAATAGATGACAAGATTTAAATCGTTAACTTTCTGCATTAACAAACTAATAGTCAAATTACTCTCTATATATAACTATTATACTATTAAAATTCTTACGTGCTTTTTTTTTTTTTTTTTGAGTCTCCAACGCCAACTTTAATTTTTAGCAATGGACCCATGCATGTGTATATATACATCTTAAGTGATGCAACTTCCTTTTGTTAAAGCAGTTGGTGTCAAGTGCCTTTTGCTTTCATATGTTAGTTTCCTGTTTGTACCATACTCTACTCCTTTTTCTCCACCATCGGATCATGAGGTTATGAAAATTTTTTATTATAAATGTGTTAATTTTTATTAATATGAGCAACGACTCCTATACTCTATGACCTTAAGGTCATAAATTTAAATCCCTCCGGCGTAAGTTAATTATATCCACAAGGAGTGGTTGGATATATTTTTGAATAATAGATTGGATTTTTCTCTTTTTTACTAATATTAACAACTAACATGTCATGATTCTATAAAGTATTAACAAGATACACCAATTGGAAGAAAATTTTTTTTATATACATTTAAAGTCCAATGGTACATATATACTTTAAACATTTTAACTGAAATTAACTTGAATAAAAATAAATTTCTCAAATTATATATAATTATACTCTTTACGTCTAATTAAGTCACAGGCTCAAATTATATATAATTACACTCTTTATGGTTAATTAAGTCACAGGAAATTTAAGTTTTGAAGATCAATTTTTTCCTTTTAGAGAATTCCATTTCTTATCTCTTACAATAATAGGTATATCATGATAGTGTCAAATGACTTTCTAATTATTAATTAGCACCCAAAACTTTTGAACCTAATGATGTCCACCCACTAAATAACAATTCAATCAAGAAACTAAAATAATAAAATGTAAAAAATATAATATGATATAAACTTTTGTGACCAAAAAAACCACCGACAGAACACGTAACCTCAAGTTGTAAGCCCATCACGTACGTATCCCATATGGACTTCTGCTATAAAGTTGTGTTCTTTGTTTCTTTGTTAATACTTTTTTTTTTTTAATGCTATAAAATTTTTTTTTATATAATTATCTGTTTTTGTTTTTTTTGTATCTAATTATCTGTTTTTGTTTGATTCTTCGTGATTAAGCTAACTTCATCCATCTTCCTTCATCACGACCATGACCCACAAATTTTCTTACCAAAAAACATAGCATAATAAATTGGATTTATACTTTTTTGGACGAAAATGCCCCTGATTTTCCAAAATCTTTTGTCAATGTGGGACCCATATGTCACCTCCTCCTCGTCCATAAATACCCATCCCCAACACTTCATTCTTCCCTTTTCTCCTCCTTTCCTCCCTCCGGTTCACTTTGCAAGAACAAAAATAATAATAATAAAGAACCGGTTCACTAATACTTGCCAGTTGCCATGTTCTTTTCTGAGGATCAACCGGTTTTTGAAACCGGGCTCACCCTGAGTGAAATTCAAGAACTCTTGTCTCTATCCGAGTCACCCTTGGATAGTCCAAAGTCCGGTTCGCATGGGTCGAACTCAAATTCAAACTCAAACTCGAACAGGATGGTTTACTCAGTGGATGAGAGAAAAAGAAGGCGCATGCTATCGAATAGAGAGTCAGCTCGAAGGTCCCGCTGGAGAAAGAAGAGGCACTTGGAGAACGTTACAGTGCAGTTGAAGCAGTTAGAAAGACAGAACCGGGAGCTAAAGAACCAGTTGGGTTCAGTTTTCGAACATTGTCGAGTATTATGGAGAGACAATAACCGGCTAACTGCCGAACATTTGTCTCTCCAAACCAGACTTTCGGATCTATGTCACGTCTTAGTTGCCATGCAACAACGTTACCCCTTATCATCAGCTCATCAACCTTATAATTTAACCTAAAATATTAAAGCTCTAATGAATACCACACATATTAGAGCTACCCTCTCTCTCTCTCTCTCTCTTTTTTAGGTTTTTGAACCAAACCCACGGTTCCATGTAAAGTGTTGAGGTTTCTGCATTATGTTATTGTCATGTTCTCTTCTAAGTCAGCATCTATGTCTCTTTTTTATCCTTTTAATTTACTAAATTAACTTGCAATTTGGCTTAGTGATGAGAGGCCAGCTAATAGGTCTAGTGATATCTATATCTATATATATATGTTACAATTACTAGCTAGAGCGTAGAGAGCTCTAGAGCTAACATTCAAGCTTGGCTAGCTTTATGTAAATATATATATATTGTTGTTGATTTTGTTTCGGATGATTAGTGATCAGTGAATGCTACTGTTTTTAGTGTTGTCTGTCTCTGTAGCTTTATGTATGGTCGCTCTCAAGTCAAGATGCATGCTAGACCAACAAGCAAACACGAAGGGTTTTGGCGGATTAACCATATTATAACTTACATTGGGAGGATTTATAAGATGTTTGGACCCGCAAATCAACAAGTTTCACCTAAAAGATTTGCCTCAAGAAAAGTTGGTGTGACAGGAGTAATTTATCAAATTAGGGTAAAAACTTGCTGATTAACCTTTTTAAATTAAGAAAGTACATGATTGTATACGTTCTATAATAGCCT
>CATIWO010294413.1:0-13224 GCA_949673435.1 Macaranga tanarius
CACAACAATAACTAATGAATTAAAACTAACAACCTAACAATAATCACAATAAGCACATGGTCAATTCAGAATAAGAACCCTAAAAAGGAATCTAGCCACTCATATTAAAAAGAAAAGAAAGAGATGAAGAAATGAAGAAAAACATTCCAATCATGATGAATAATAAGAAAAGTTAATAAGAAAACTCCCTTCACCAAGGTGTAGAGAAAGCTTGTCCTTCAACCTTCAAAACCAAATCCTATTCTAATATGAGCAAAAACAAAAACTAAAATAAAAGTGCTCTGAAAATAATAAAGAAATAAAAATTCCAGAATCAGAACAAAAACAAGAACAACCCTAAATAAAAAATAAATGAAAGTATTTATAGACCTAGAGACCTAGATAGAAAGGTCATCTAATCCCTTTCAAACTCTATCTAATCAAAAGCTTAAAAGACGAGGTTCTATCTATCCAAACTCCAGCTTAAAATCCACTTTTGAATGGTTGCCACATTATTATGCATGGGTACGCAACAATTGGACACGCCCATACATCAAAATAACTCTGAAATGCTGAAATCAGGCATGGCCATGCACATGGGCGTGCACTGGCATATGGGCAAGCGCATGGCCATGTGCCCTGTTGACTGTCTCTCTTTCCATTCAGGCATGGGCAAGCGCATGGCCATGCCACTAGCACATGGGCAAGCGCATGGCCATGTGCCCTAATGTGAAAATAACTTCCAACTTTAATCTTCAATATTATCCTTATCTTCAAGTCCTTTCTCCATCTCTTCTCAAATGCATCATACAACCACAAACTAAACAAAAATTACTTATTTAACACAAAATTACTTAAGTTAAAATAAAATAACAAAACTAATTAAACAATGCAATTCTAACCTAAATATGCAATAAAATAAAGTGCTAAACACATGCATATTTCACACTCATCATGCAGATTTTACCTTATAGATTTATGGTTAAGTTAGTGTGTATAGCCGATGCTAAGGGCTAAATGTACATGCTACTTTATAGATGCATTTGGTAAATGTGTATAGTCGATGCCAGGGGCCGAATGCATATGTTACCTTATAGATTTAAGTTGGTAAGTGTGTATAGTTATAGATGGTAAGTGTGTATAGCCATTGCTGGGGGCCGGGTATACATGTTATCTTATAGACATAAGTTGGTAATATGCATAGTCGTTGCCAGGGGCCAGGTGCACATTTTACCTTATAGATTTAAGACCATATCCGAGGAATATGTAAGTTGTTGCTTGGTGCCAGATACATATATTAATTAGGATTTGGCATTTGAGTTATTATTGGCTTAAGTACTTATTACACTTAAAATGTTGTGTGTATATTTACTTATTTGTTTGGGGTTTCAGTATAGTGTTCGATCATATTATGTTTGATATCACTATAATATGTGTATAGTTTACTTTGATAATGCTCTTATAATGAGCTCCATTATGATGCTATAAGAATTGATTGTAGTGAATTATTTTATTTTATTCTATGATTGAGCCTCTATTATATTATATATAGCAAATAGAATCTTAAAGGGTGATTCTGAGTTAGTGCCCTTAATGCATTCATTTTTGGATCTTAGAAATCACTTGAATATTATTAATTTATTTTAAGTTTTATTTGTTATTATTGATTTAATTATTGGATTGTGGATTAAGAGATCCATTATGGTTATTTCCATTCACTCGTTGGGTAATTTCCTTACAAAATTATTCAATCTTTTTATTTTAAAATTTTTAGTATAGGTGTATAGTACCTGTTTAGCTAGTAGTGGAGAGATGGTAGTGTAGCGGACCACGATGACCTATGAGGTGGCCGAGGCGGAGATCTCAAGAAGTTGAGAGAGGGTTACTAGAGCCCATTATGTTGTTATATATTAAAATAAATTGTATAATAACCAGAACTCTCATAGTTTCATGAAAATGTTAATGTATAGTACGGTGACACCAATGTATTTAAGTATATGAGAAAAATATATTCGCCATATTATAGCAAGCTAATTACCATCAGATAAATTTCTTGAAGATATATTGATTATGATTTATTCATAACTAAGTTTAGTGCTATCTTTTTATAGAAATTATATTTTATAATATTTGTATATTAAGAGATTCTTTATGATAGTTTTAGGTAATGTTTCTCCCATCGTTATTCTATTAGTTGAGTATACTAGTAGAGGTAATAATAGGTAAGGGTGTTACATCTTATCTTAAGAGATCATTTTTTAAAATTATCTAGGACTAAAAAGGTGATTATCATATTATTTTTAGAGCTCTATAAATAACAGCTTCTCTTACTTTTTTTTTTAGGATTGTCAAAGAGAAAAGTGTGTGAAAAATGGTAGAATTTAGGAATCACTTAGTATACTTTAGATTATGTTAGTGACTTTAAATTAAAAGTAATTTAGACCTAGGGAAATTCTATGAGTTTAATATCATTTCACAAAATAGTTATATGTGCCCTACGCTGGAGTTATTTTCTCTTCCTTGTAGTGCATTTCTTAATCATAGAAGGTGCTTTGAGGGTTGAGAAGTAATTTATAATCTCTTCTTTTTTATTTTCTATCCATTTTCATCTTCATTTCTTGATTTTTTATTATTCATAATTATGTTGGTTGCATAGCTTCAATGTAAATGTTCTATTATGAAATTTTTTTTCCTTGTTTTATTATTGAAAAGTGAGTTTTGAAAAGGGTTTTGTTTAGATTTATTAGAGGTTGTTATTGGATTTCTATCAAAGGAAAAACATTTTTGTGTTCTATTATGTTTTACTATACAGAGGTGATTAGTTCATTGTACATGTGATTGGCTCTTTATTGAGCTGAATGCATGTGTAGTCAATTGATTGATTTTATAACATCTAAATGAATATTCAAAAATTTTAATCGTCATATTTTTGTTGAAATTATGTTTGACTCAAAATACATGAAAATAGACTTTGTATTGAATATGTTAATTTTTGTGAAGTAATGAATAGATGATTTGATAAAATTTGATCTTTTGGGTAATTTTTTTCTCGAATTTGATTTCATTGATTAAAAATAATAATAATACTGGATAAGAAAATTCAAATTAATTGTTAATAGGGGGCATGATTTAGAAATTAATTTGTGAATATGAATTAATTTTCTATTTAAAATTGCATGATTTAAGGTGGGACTTATAATTTGTGATCTTTCTAACAGTTGTTTTGTATTCATTATTCTATTTGTTGGCTTTAGACTAATATTCTATTTTATAGTATAAAAAAGGCTAAGGATGGAAAAATTGGGCCAGAGGAGAAAGCCATTAATATGGGCATGTTTAGTCTATTTAGTTTAGCTTTAAATTGTATTATTGTTCCATGTATTGTAATTAATCAAGTCTTTCTTGGTTTTTTTGGGTTGTATTTTTTTCATCCCCTATTTCTTTGGTTGTTTTATTTATTGTGATTATGGTTGGTTGTTTTAATGGATGTATGATTGGTTGTATAATAATACATAATTAAATCATATGATTAAAAAAATGGTAATTTGAAAGTAATAATGGAATGATTAAAAGAGAAATGATTATAGTAAATGAAATATAAATAGAGGCCAATCGTTATTTTGACTAACGATTTTTGTACATATATGTACATAAATATTTATTATAAATACATTTTTCACTTTGTTATTCATTATTATTTTCATTTATAATATATATTTGTATTTTGATTAAAAGTTATAATATATAAAATTACTAATAAAAAATGACTGATAAATTAGCCGTCTTAAGCTGTCGCCAACTTTCATAAAATAAAAATTAATAAATATGTAATTTTAGAGACGAATACAACAATGAGTTGCTAAACTGTCATAAATTAATGACGGTTATTCGCTGCATCGAGAATAAAACTTTTGCGACCAAAAAGTTTTTGTCGTAATGCTAATATGTTGCTAATCCATTGTTAAATTTTACGATGGATTATGAAGTTCATGGATAATTCTCTTAGTGACCAACATTTTAACTATAGCACGTAAGTCGTCACTAATTACTTTTAGCGAAGGATTGTACCGACGCTATTGCGTCCTATTTACCAGATACCTAGACTCCACTCGAATCTTAGAGAAGGTGCATAGCTTTTACCACTCTTTGCTGAAGCCAATTTGCTAGATTTTGCTGATTTTGTTTGAGAGAGTTTTAGCCATAAGGTTGACTTAGCCCATATTGATAAACTAGTAAAAATCTTCCATAGGGTCTCTCCTAGGTTTGCATGTTACCCTGCCAAGATACTGGTTATTTGTATTAAATATATAAATGTTATGACATCCCCTATTTCTATTATCCTTCTATATCATTTTATCTGACATGTATGGAATGCATGTATACTAGGTATCCGTTGTGATGCTTGTAAACATTGTGCAATCCTGTGCGTGAGGAATGCAAAAATCACACGTGACTTGGTATTGCTATCAGGGTTGTAAAAGAGTTAAGCTACTTGTAAGCTGCTCGGAGTTCAGTTTGATAAAAGCTTGTTTGAGCTTGTATATTGAAGCTCGTTTAATAAAGAGGCAAGCTAAAATTATGAAAAGCTCGATCGTGAAACTCACAAACATGCTCGAATAAGAGCTCATGAGCTAGCTCATAATTTTAATATGCTAATACTTTAATTTTAGATATATCATATAGAAATTTTTATCCATAGTAAATGTACAAAATGTTTGAATATATATTATTACAATAAAATCATAATTATATAATAACGTATTTCATAAATAATTTATTTTAAATTCTTTAATGAATAATTTTAATTTATAGTTTGTATTTTTAAAAATTTCTTTTAGCTCATTTAAACTTATTTTAACTCATGAACAACTTATGAACACCAAGTGTACAGTGAGTTTGGCTTAAGATTGGGTTGATTATAAATGAATTAAGCCAAAACTAGTCAAAGCTCAGCTTGGCTTGGCTCAGCTCAGCTCATTTAAATCCCTAGTTGATGTGTTGTTCATATGGGTCTTTTTAGTTTTAATGTTCTATGACACCAGACTCTACCGATGTTTCCTATTTTTCCTTTTAAAAATAAAGGGGGCATAGTGAAGTTCCTAAACCAAAACTGTGAAAACTTATTTTGAAAGAAACAAATGATAAACTTATGACTAAAATTTGCATATATCTTAGTAAACATGTCAAAATTATATGAGAAACTTAAAGGAAGTGTGGATTATGCAACAACCAAAAGTACAGAATTTTAAAATTTTTGATTGCATGCAGCAATTGCATCATACATGAACCACATCCATGCCCACAAATCATATCACATGGAAAATACATAGCTAAACATGCATCTAGGACAATATAATACATCAACAAACAACCAATTCATGCATTCACAATACAAAACCTAGCAACTAAGGGTTTAGTAACACTTACAAAACTCAAAGTTGGTAGCACGCTTGATAAGCTTTGGTTGATGTTGATCTACAAGTTTCTATCTCCCTAAATGTAAAGCCTCTAGCTTGAAACACACAAGTTGTACAAGGATGATCTTCAAGGATGGTGAAGCTCTATATATAAACCTCTCTTATTTTTGACCTAAGAGCTTGTTAGAGCCACTCGAAGCTTGAATGTATAGAACATGCATGCAACCTCCAATGGTTGATGGACTTTAAACTTGTACAACTCTTGTATAATAATGGCTATAACTTGAAAGCACACAACTCTTGTGTATATTTGAATTCTCTACACATGAAATAGAAGAAAAAGGAAGAAGACACTCTCAATCCTTTTCTTTCTTTTGTAAGAATATCAAATTTGCTCTCAAATGTGCATAAGCATTAGTTGGCTTGGTTGTCTCTACACACTCCACTAACTATCAACAAAAACTAATTTGATAATAGTTTAATAATGGCTTAAGTATCCTATACTCAAGTCACATGCATAGCCATAGCTTGAGTGTTTCACACTTAAGCCACATGCATTGCTATAGCTTGAGTATCTCATACTTAAGCTACATGCATTGCTATATATTGAGTGTCTCACACTTAATCTATATGCATGACTTTGCTTTTCAAGTGAGTGAGTTGTGTTTGGTTACATAGATAACTTTAGCATTGATATCATTAACACTTAATGGATATAGGCTAAAGTTATAGGTATATGGGCCTCTCTACACTTAGAGAAGGCCTACTCCATACCAAACTAGACAACTTATGGGCTAATTTATACTCTTTAAATAAAGCCCCATCCTAAGTCCATTTTAAGTCCATCTTTATCAATATAGATGGTCCATCTCATGACCCATCTTTATCAATATATTTTGTCCATCTCATGGACCATCTTCATTAATATATATGGTCAATCTCATAGCCCATATGCGAATGCATTTGGAGGCAAATATTAATCTAGTCCTTAAACTTAATATCACATATTAAATTAAGTCCAAATTAATATTTATTTAATTATAATTAAGTCACAATCTTTGAATTCAGATTTCGGGATGTGCTAGATCCCCGCATATGTACAAATCCAATTCAATTAATTTAATTGATTAATTAAACTCTTTAAATATCAATCAAATTAATATCAATCTTCACAAGTGCAACTCTTGTATGTGTGACATACTAGGTTCAAGTCTAAATGGCAATAGGAAATAATATTGACAATTAATATTATGGAAACATCTTTCTATCCTAAATATGAAAATCCCAATTAATCACATTTAGTTCTCATAAGTCGTGAGTGACCCCTAACATAGATGTCACGACTACCCAAATAGAATTGAATGCTATATGTATAAATCCATAAAAACCATAAAACATAATTACCGTGCACTAAATGTTTCTTCATTATAAGATCCCGATATTGGCTAGAGTCACGGTTTAGTCAATCTTTAATTGCCTCAATCATATGACCTCATGTTAAGTTCAATTCTTGATAAAACATGACTTCTACTAGAAACTCTTTTCTAGCACCGAAACTCTTTTCAGTTAAGTCGAGTTTCACCTTGCCAGGTACTTATTCATCAAGAATAATTTAGATAACATAGGATCTTATACCGGTTCACTCTAGGTAATGAATTCCATCCTAGCTAATCACTCATCCCTACATATAACCAACTAGAGCCACCACATGCCTTTTTATGTGTTTGGATTTCTAGTGAGACCTCAGTTCTTTTGCTAATGCAATGGCTCTATTGTTGTTGTAGAAGAGAGGAACTTCTGACTCAATGGAAGGAACAACACCTAGTTTAGTAAAGAACTTTTGAATTTAAATAGCATCTATAGCAGCATCTGATGTGGCTATGTGCTCGGCCTCTGTAGTGGAATTAGCATGATACTTTACTTAGAACACTTTCACCTCACTGCACCTTCATTACAGATAAAGAGAAACCCAGAGATAGGCTTTCTATCATCCACATCCAACTAGAAGTTAAAATTTGTAAAGCCTGTAAGCTGTAAGTCACCTTCTCCACAAGTCAAGAATAAATCCTTAGTCCTTCTCAAGTACTTAAGGATAGCCTTAACAGCCACCCAATGCTCCAAGCCTGGGTTGGATTGAAAGCTACTAGTCATACTAACAACATAAGCAATATCCGGCCTAGTACATAACATAACATACATTAGGCTTCCTATAGCCGAAGCATAAGGAACCTTGGCCATCTCCGCCATTTCCTCAGATGTTTTGGGCAATATCATCTTGGAAAGGTGGATACCATGCCTAAATGGTAACAGTCCCCTCTTGGAATTAAGCATGTTGAACCTCTTCAACACCTTTTTCAAATAAAGACTTTGAGATAATCCTATCATTCTCTTTGATCTATCTCTATAAACTTGAATCCCGAGAATATAGGTAGCCTCTCCTAAGTCTTGCATTGAGAAAGTCTTAGACAACCATACTTTCAAAGAAGTCATCATACCTACATCATTTCTAATGAGAAGAATATCATCAACATACAAGACCAGGAAAGTGAGTTAGCTCCCACTAACCTTCTTGTAAACACATGGCTTATCTTCATTCTCAATGAAACAAGCCATTTTGAATAATTTTTATCACATAAATTTTCTTTATATGTAGTAGGATAATCAATATGCTTGTCATCATATGATAGAGCCTCTAGGGCATATCACCTATACAAACAATCTCCCACTTGCACTAGAGTCAATCACTACAGTATCTCAGATAGATCTTCTCAAGATGTCCATCCAACTGCAGTTAAGTAAGTACTTTAGTTAGTGGATCAGTGACATTGTCAACTGCAGCTACCTTTTGGACGATCACATCACCCTTGCCGACAAGCTTTATATTATGATAATATAATATCTACACTGGCTTCCTTCTCAAGTACTTAAGGATAGCCTTAACAGCCACCCAATGCTCCAAGCCTGGGTTGGATTGAAAGCTACTAGTCATACAAACAACATGGGCAATATCCGGCCTAGTACATAACATAGCATACATTAGGCTTCCTATAGCCGAAGCATAAGGAATCTTGTCCATCTCCGCCATTTCCTCAGATGTTTTGGGCAACATCATCTTGGAAAGGTGGATACCATGCCTAAATGGTAACAGTCCCCTCTTGGAATTAAGCATGTTGAACCTCTTCAACACCTTTTTCAAATAAAGACTTTGAGATAATCCTATCATTCTCTTTGATATATCTCTATAAACTTGAATCCCGAGAATATAGGCAGCCTCTCCTAAGTCTTTCATTGAGAAAGTCTTAGACAACCATACTTTCACAGAAGTCATTACATCATTTCCAATGAGAAGAATATCATCAACATACAAGACTAGGAAAGTGAGTTAGCTCCCACTAACCTTCTTGTAAACACATGGCTTATCTTCATTCTCAATGAAACAAGCCATTTTGAATAATTTTTATCACATAAAGTTTCTTTATATATAGTAGGATCATCAATATGAATGCTTTCTTTATGAACATGCAACTCTTGCATATCATGGAGAAAACCGTATCTCTCTGGAGGACGAGATACCGTACTAAAACTTTTAGGAGTTAGTGTGATAACATTCTCAATTGAAAATAGGCTCCTTGGGTTGATCAAAGTCCATTTGATCAATTTGTTAGGCTTCTTTAGATGACTCCTCATCTAACATTATCTACCTTCCTTTGCCACTTTCCTTAATAAACTCTTTCTTAAGGAATATAGTAACTTTGCTTACAACAACAACTTGTTCAGTAGGAAGATAAAAGTAATAGCCTAAACTATCTTTAGGATATCCAACAAACCTTCTTTTAATCGATTTTGCACCCAACTTGTGCAATTTCAGCTTTTTGATAAAAGCCGAGAACTCCCAAATCTTAACATGTTTAAGACTTGGTGCCTTACCATACCATATCTCATATGGTGTGGTAGAAACAGACTTGGATGGAACACGATTAAGGATGTAGCAAGCTATTTAGAGTGCGAAACCCTAAAGTGATATGGAAAGATCGGTATAGCTAATCATGGATCGTACTATATCCAATAAGGTATGGTTACACCTCTCAGAAACACCATTCAACTGTAGTGTTCCAGGTGGCATTAGCTATGATACAATGCCATGTTCCTTAAAGAACTCTATGAACTCGGTACTTAAGTATTCACCTCCTTAATCTGATCAAAGAGTTTTAATACTCTTCTCGGTTTTGTTTTCTACTTGGGCATTGAACTCCTTGAACTTTTCAAAGGATTCACTCTTGTTCTTCAAAAAGAAATAAGTGCCCATACCTTAATAGATCATCTATAAAAGTAATAAAGTAGTAGAAACCACCTCTAGCCATTTCACTAAATGGTCCACATACATCACTATGTATGATTTCTAATATATCATTGGCTATTGCCATTTGTCTAATAAATAGTGATCCAGTCATCTTGCCTTGAAGACAAGCCTCACAAGTTGGATTGGATGAGGATTCAAGATTGCTCAAGATTCCCATCCTTTCCAACTTCATGATCCTGTCCTCTACAATATTACATAATCTCAAGTGCCATAGATATTTGGAGTTAAAAGCATTTTCAATTAGCATTGCTTTCACATTAGATTGAGGTTCATTGTTATTGGTCATATTGTCAACATAATATAGACCATATATTAAATAACCCATGCCAATCAATTTATTTCCAAAATTAATCTTACATACATCTCTACTAAAAAAGAATTCATAACCCCTACTAGTCAAACTAAAGATAAAGATGATGTTTTTATAGGCATTAGGTACATATAATACACCTTTTAATAACAAAACATGATTATACAAATCAATTGAAGTAGACCCTATAGCTTTGGCCGCAACACTTGCTCCATTTCCAAGCTTTAAGGTCACTTCATTACACCTCAACCTTCTCTCATTTGCTAGATCTTCTAAGGATGCACAAATATGAGAACTTGTACTGGTATCCAATACCCATGCATTAGATGAGCTCTTAGAACATTTAAAGGTTAAAAAATTAGAGAAAGTCTCACTTTCTCCATCCTTGCCATTTCCCTTTATCTTCAGAGACTTAAAGAACTTAGGACAATTCCTCTTCCAATGTCCTTTACCTTGGCAGTGGAAACACTTTCCCTTGCCTTGCTCTTCCCTCACGGTGGCCTCGGGCTTGACAATACTTGCCTTGCCCTTATGTTTGGCTATTCCACCCGAGGGTTTGATAACACTTGCCTTGCCCTTATTTTTGTCACGTATGATGGAAAGTCGGTTTGATGGTCTCATGCTATCAAATTCTGCAAAAGGTAACAAGATTGATTAGTTGTATGTCATTGTAATCACCATTAGATTTGGTCTTTAATCATAATAGGCTCCCACTAACTTGGCAAATCCTATACTTCTAAGTAGGAAATGGAAATCCCTTGTTGGATGGATTTATAGTGGTTAATGGAGTTCTTAATGGGCCACTAATATCCCTCAGGTGCACATTGCCATTATTGGAATAATAGTTCTCATTAAGTGGACAACTCTTGTCCATCACATCTCATGTGAGGTACCATTAATCTGGCTCCTAATGTTATGGGCCTCAGGTACGCTTAATTGCCATTATTGGCCTTTGGCATTAATTAGGTCTATACCATTAGATCAGTTTAATGTATGGATTTGAATACTACAAACCTCAGGTGCTCCTATTTGCCGTTATTGGCCCATAGTTTATCCATACAGCCATAACATCTCATGCTTAACAATAACACTACATGAATCTCTTGGCCTTTATGCATACCCCTATGAATCCATAGCTGATGCACATAAGTTCAAAACCATACAAGTTATTGCTCCAATGGAGAGCCCAGGCCTAAATTTAGTTAGAAGATTTTTGGGTCATTATTAAGGTCTCACTTTGCACATTAGCCATTTGACAACACATATATCTCATATATAGATTGCATGCCAACATTCATAAGATATATATCTCATACATACATTGCATGCCATCTATATATATATATGTATATCACATATATATATAGCATGTATCAACATACATATCTCATACATACATTGCATGGCATCCTACATCCATATATATATATATATATATATATATCTCATACATATATAGCATGCATCAACATACATATCACATATATACATTGAACATGCAAAATG
Source organism: Macaranga tanarius (assembly GCA_949673435.1). Classification (NCBI taxonomy): domain Eukaryota; kingdom Viridiplantae; phylum Streptophyta; class Magnoliopsida; order Malpighiales; family Euphorbiaceae; genus Macaranga; species Macaranga tanarius. Next base: position 11,573 of record CATIWO010294413.1, read on the forward strand.
GATGCACAAATAAGGTGTGATCATGGGCCTTTCCTAATCTTATTATAACACTTAGAATATTTACAAGTGGGCTAGCCCAAGAAAAGCCTTTATTCCATGAGACTCCTTAGTCACCATCATCATAGGCCTTGCCTTTAAGCCTTCAAGGTTGTATGGGCCTCCAATTGAACTCTTCAATTTTCTAGTCACAACTCTTATGATGTACATTCAATCTTTGGCATACCAAGGCAAATAATTTGCATTTTAATTTATGCAACTAACACTTAATTACATAGGCATAATAATAAACTTAGTTATTATTACAAACCAAAGATGTAAACTAAGTCCATGATCAATCCTTGCATGGATGACAAGCATACATTCAATTAAAACACAACTATTATATGTTATTGATGTAGCAAGTTAAGTAAACATGTGTATAATATTATCCAAGATGCATCTAGTGTGTTTTGTACACAAAAGAGGCACTTTCAAGCATTACAAACAATCTGGGCAGCCCTAAACACTGCCTGGCACATGGCCATGTGCACTATTCCAACCACCAAAAACACACAATTTCAAGTTGCAACACTTACAATAAAGGACACAACACTTGCAACCATTCAAATGCTCAATCATAAAACTTGTAATTCACATTTTTAACATGCAAATCAACTCACAAATTAAACAAATGGCCACAACACTTGTAATCATTCACATGCTTAATCATAACACTTGTAATTAAGATTATCCATATTCATAAAACTTGTAAATACCAACATTTTAGAATGTAAATCAAGTGATAATAGGCTCTAATACCACTTGAAGGAAGTGTGGATCATGTAACAACCAAAAGTGCGTAATTTTAAAATTTTTTATTCCATGCAATAATTGCATCACACATGAACCACATCCATACCTGTATATTATATTATATGGCAAATACATAGGAAAACATTCATCTAGGACAACATAATACATCAACAAACAACCAAGTCATGCATTCATAATACAAGACCTAGCAACTAAGAGTTTGGTAACACTTACAAAACTCCAAGTTGGTAGCGCGCTTGATAAGCTTTGGTTGATGTTGATCTACAAGCTCCTAGCTCCCCCAATGTGAATCCTTTAGCTTGAAACACATAAGTTGTTGAAAGGAACCGGTTATGCAACATAAGCGCAGCGGAAAGCACATGCCAAAAAGGGTGAAATTCAAAAATTTCACTTGCATAACTCTTCATCAAATGAAGAATTCCAATCCCCAAGATCCAATTCACAATTAACACATAGCTAAAAACATACATCAACATGTACACATCAACACAACCACAAGAAGTTCAAGTTAAAGAAACTTACAAACTCATTTGATTCGATGGAGACCACAAGGTATCTACTAGTTTGGTATGGAGGATTCAACTCTTGAATCACATGCCCTAGTCACCCAAGTGTGTGACCTCTAGCTTGAAACACCAAGCTCCCACCAAGTCACCTTCTTTCCTAGATCAATTAGAAGCAAGTCCCTCTCAAGTGAGACCCTCACAAAAGCTTGCTCTAATTTAATCTACCTAGCAAGAACAATAAAGATGTTATGTTGTTTTTGTTTGGTTGATTGTTGCTCTAGTTTTTATCCAATAAAAACTAGCTATCCCTTTTTTTTCAAAGGCATAAGCCAT
>CATIWO010294470.1:0-23594 GCA_949673435.1 Macaranga tanarius
TAATTCATTAGTTGTTGTTGTGCTTAATGTCATTTTAGGACTGATCAACCTAAGATTGAATTGACACTATAGGCTTAATCGAGAGATAGGTTATGTAGGATTAGGCAATGACCTATTAATTGCTTGATTAGTTAAGAGATAATTAAGTGGATTGATATTGATTAAAGGTTGTGATTTAAAATTGGAATTAAAAGGCACTAGGTTAGTGAGATCCAGTAAACTTAGTGTTAATTAATCTCCAATTAATTATAGATTTATTTGAGAGGAAAATTTATAGTTTCTAAGATCCCTTCAAAATGAATTAGAACTAGTATAGACCTAGTTGGGTAATCAATCCTTTAAAATCGTTCAATTCATAATAAGAACCCTAGCTTTTAAACTTTGCATTAAATTTACGCTTTTACCTTTCTTAATTTAGTTTTGTTTCTTTGAAATTCCAAACTTAATTTCGTTGTTTAAACAAAAAAACATAGTTAGTATTGCAATATTCAATTCACAATCTCTATGGGACGATATCTTTATTTACTACTTGATATGATTCTGTACGCTTGTGAATTTTGTACACATCAAGTTTTTGGCACCGTTGCTAGGGATTGGCAAGGAATTGATATTGTTAAGAAAATTATGCTGCTTGATTTAGACGTTATTTTTAATTTTGGTTTTAATTGTGGTATTACAGGAATTTTTTTATTTGATGTACATTACACGAAGTGCAAGCAAATAAGGACTTGAGTTGATACCACTTAATTTGGAGTTAGAGAAGACAGCTCGTGAAAAGAAGAAATAAACAGTCATATCAAAATACTCACCAAGCAAAATGGACATAAGGGACTTAGAGAATGACCCACCGAGACAATAAGTTTTTTAAAATCCACTGAATGGTCAGAGAACCATGCGAGATTTTGTGAGTCCTAATATGCAGGGTGATTAGACACCAGTTGTAAGGCCGGCGGTAGCAGCAAATAACTTTGAAATTAAGCCGACAATGATCTAAAATTCACTATTCAATAGGTTACCATACGAGGATCCATTTGGTCATGTGTCTAGATTCTTGGAGTACTGTTCTACCTTTAAGATGAATGGAGTACAGCATGATGCAATTTAGTGGATTCTTTTTCCATTTTCCCTAATGGATAGAACAAAGAGATGGTTTACAAGTTTGCTACCCAACTCCATCAATACATGGCAAGAGATTTACACAACCTTTTTCAATAAATACTTACCACCTGCAAAAGTGTTCAGGATCAGAAATGAGACTAACTCTTTCTTTCAAAGAGATGATGAAACATTCCATGAGTGTTGGAAAAGATTCAAAGACCTTCAGAAGCAGTGTCCACCTCAGTTGATTCCTACATAGGATTTGGTGCAATCATTCTACAAAAGAATTAATCATGCAGTTAGAGTCAACATTGATGTAGCAGCTAGAGGTACTATCATGTCAAAGACACTAGAAGATACCTTGGATCTCTTTGAAGAAATGGCGAATATACAAAGTTTGTGGTCTAACGAAAGGACCATTACAAAGAAAGCTGGAGCGATAGAAGTGGACAATTTTACCATATTAAATGCAAAGCTTGATGTTCTGACAAAAAGGATGGACAAAGTGAATGTGAATGCAGTGTCTACATTGTCTTCCTTATGTGAACTATGTTAAGGAGGTCATCCTGCTATAGAATGTCAAATGATATAAGGGATGACTACAGAGGGTGTCAACTATGTTGGAAACTTCAAAGGACCTCAAAACTAAGTGTATGGTAACACCTATGATCCAAGTTAGAGGAATCATCCAAATCTCTCTTAGGGCAATCAAGGAAACAACCAATGGAGACCATAAGCACCACCAGGATTTGGAGGTTAGAATGCATAATAACCTCAACCTCAATTTCACAAAGATAAAAAGTTCATCCTTTAGAACTTCAATGGAGAGCAATATGGAGAAATTCATGGATGTGATATCATCAAAGATGAGCCAGCAAGATGAAGCTCAAAAAAGGATGGAGTAAATGATCCAAAATCATTCATCTTTTATTCACAATCTAAAAGTGCAAATGGGGCAGCTAGCAAATTCCTTAACAACAAGGAATCAAGGTGCATTACCGAGCAATATGGAGAAGAATCCAAAAGAGCAAGTAAAAGCAATCACCTTGAGAAGTGGTACAGAGATCCAAACCCCTAAAACAATAATGGAGTATGAAGAAAAGAAGAAGGAAGGATAGAAAGAGCAGGATAATAAAAGGGTTGCAGCACCAAAAGAGCCAGAAGTAAAGGTGGAAAACAAAGTTAAGCCGAAAGCACCACCAATTCAACCTTATGAACCTCCGATGCCATATCCATAAAAGTTGAAGAAATAAGAGCATGATCAGTAGTTTACAAAGTTTTTGGAAAGATTCAAGACACTCCACATCAATATGCATTTGGTGGAATGTCTAGCTCAGATGCCAAAGTACGCAAAGTTCTTAAAGGAGTTAATTTCCAACAAGAAAAAGTTGTAGGAGTTCGAGACAATCACACTTACAAATGAGTACAGTGCAATCATTTTCAATAAACTTTCCTTAAAAAGGAAGCAACCAGGGAGTCTTATTATTCCATATTCTGTTGGGAATTTATCATTTTAAAAATCTTTGTGTGATTCAGGTGCTTCTATTAATCTTATACCTTTGTCTATTTACAGAAAATTAGGACTTGGAGAAGCAAGACTAACAAACATTCGTCTACAACTGGCAGATAGGACAGTAAAAGAACCAGAAAGAATAGTAGAAGATGTGCTAGTAAGGGCTGGAAAATTCATTTTTCCAGTGAATTTTATCATCCTTGACTTTGAGGAAGATGAAGATATTCCATTAATCCTTGGTATGCCTTTTCTCTACACCGTCAAAGCAATTATTGACATTTATGATGGAACTTTAACTCTAAGAGTAGGTGAAGAAAGTTGTAAGTTCAATATCTATCAAGGTATGAAATACTCTTCTGATAGTGATTTGTGTTTTAGAGTTGATATTTTGGATGAATGTGTGATTGAAGTCCAACGAAGGAGGTTGATAAATTATGATGAATTAGAGTATATTGAGAAGTATATGCAGGTACAAACCCTCTAGGATGAAGATTTCCTTAAACACCAAACTTCTTTTTCCAAAATCCAATTACTAAACATTGAACCTACACCACCATTAACCATAAAACCACCGAATATAGATTTGAAACCTTTACCTCAATATTTGAGGTATACTTTTCTTAGAGAGAACCAAACTTTACCTATAATTATATCCTCTAGACTCACTCAAGATCAAGAGGAATTGCTTGTGACGATGCTCAAGAGGAGAATAAGAGCAATTGGTTGGTAAATTTCGGATATAAGAGGGATAAGTCCATCTTATTGCTTGCACAAAATTCTAATGGAAGACAAATATAAGCCAACCATTAAAAGGTAAGGGAGGCTAAATCCACACATGCAAGAAGTGATGAAGAAAGAGGTGGTTAAGCTATTAGATGCTGGAATTATTTACCCAATCTCAGATAGTTCATGGGTAAGTCCTATCCAGCATGTCCTAAAGAAAGGAGAAATGATTGTGGTGGAAAATAAAGAAGGTAAGCATATCTCTACAAGAGTAGTGACTGGATGGAGAGTGTGCATTGACTACAGGAAGCTGAATTTTGCTACTAGAAATGATCATTTTCCACTACATTTATTAATCAAATGTTGGAGAGGATAGCAGGACATGCCTTCTACTATTTTTTAGATAGTTATTCAGGCTACAATCAGATAGCAATTGCTCTAGAAGATCAAGAGAAAATGACATTTACATGTTCCTATGGCACATTTGCTTATAAAAGAATGCCATTTGGATTGTATAATCCTCTGGCAACCTTTTGAAGATGCATGATGTCCATATTCTCAAATTTAGTAGAAGAAATTATGGATGTATTTATAGATAACTTCTCAGTTTATGGCAGTTCTTTTGAAAGATGTTTGGAGAACTTGGAGCAAGTCCTTACAAGGTGTGAAGAGATAAATTTAGTACTAAATTGAGAGAAGTGTCATTTTATGGTAGAGGAAGGAATCGTTCTTGGGCATAAAATTTAAACACAAGGTATTGAAGTAGACAAAGAAAAAGTGGAGACCATTGAAAAGCTTCAATACCCAACAAATGTCAAAGGAATTTGAAGTTTCCTAGGCCATATAGGATTCTATCGGCGGTTTATCCAGGATTTTTTGAAAATCTCTAAACCTCTTTTTAAATCACTTGAGAAATATTATCCTTTTAACTTTACTAATGATTGTAAATTGGCTTTTGATAGGTTGAAAGAAGCATTGATATCAGCCCCTATAGTTGTATCACCTGACTGGAATCTTCCATTCGAATTGATATGCGATGCAAGTGATCATGCGATAGAAGCTGTACTTGGCCAAAGGAAGGAGAATAAACTTCATGTCATCTATTATGCAAGTCGAACCTTGAATAATGCACAACTCAACTATGCCACAACTGAAAAGGAGATGTTAGCAAGAATTTTTACTTTTAATAAATTTTGATCTTACTTACTTAGTTCTAAAGTTATAGTGTATACAAATCATACAGCATTGAAGTACCTCTTGAACAAGAAGGATTCAAAGCTAAGGCTCATATGATGGATACTGCTTTTATAAGAGTTTGACATTGAAATTAAAGATAAGAAGGGATCAGAGAATGTAGTAGTTAATCATCTCTCAAGATTAGAACTGGAGCAAGATGGAGATGAGGAGGAAGAACCTATTCAGGAGCTATTGTCAGATGAGATATTGTTAGCAATCCGAAGTTTAAATGCTCCATGGTTCGCCGACATAGCAAATTTCATCTCGAGCAGGAAGCTCCCAGAAGAATTCAATAGCCAACAGAGGAAAAAGCTCATTTATGATTCCAAGTACTATTTATGGGATAAGCCATATCTCTGGAAGCTATACAGTGATGGAATGATAAGAAGATGTGTAGGAGAAGAAGAAACTAGTTCAATTTGGCAACATTATGATGGGATGATCAATGGTGGTCATTTTAGTCCACAAAGAACCATTGTAAAGGTTCTTGAAGTAGGATTCGTTTGGCCTACACTCTTTCATGATGCTAGAAAGTTTGCACTCAGTTGTGATGCACATCAAAGGAGTGGCAACATTTCAAAGAAGTATGAAATGCTCCAATCGGGAATTTTTGAGGTAGAAGTATTTGATGTGTGAGCATAGATTTCATGGGGCCATTTCATGTTTCAGAGGGAAATAAGTACATACTTGTTTATGTGGATTATGTATCCAAATGGGTGGAAGCTCAAGTATGTGCATTGAATGATGTAAGAGTAGTTTGTAAATTTTTGCAAAGACTCTTTGTAAGGTTTAGGATGCCTCAAGCTATCATAAGTAATGGAGGAACACACTTCTGTAACATAAATATGGAAGCATTGCTAGCTCATTATGGGGTTAAACATAAGATAGCTACTCTATATCATCCCCAAATAAGTGGCCAAGTAGAAGTAAGCAACAGAGAATTAAAGAGGATTATTGAAAGAACAGTGAGCAAATCTAGAAAACAATGGGCAAGGAAGTTCGATGATGCTTTGTGAGCATATCGAACATCTTACAAGACACGTATTGGAATGTCTCCATATAGGTTGGTTTATCGAAAAGCATGTCATCTTCCTGTAGAGATTGAACATAAGGCTTACTGGGCAATCAAGGCTTTGAATTATGACTGTAAGAAAGCAGTTGAAAAGAGACTTTTGCAGTTGAATGAATTAGAGGAGTTAAGAGAAATGGCATATGAAAACTCCAGGATTTATAAAGAATGTACAAATAAGTGGCATGATTCCAAAATAAAGATTAAGAGTTTTCAAGAAGGAGACCAAGTGTTGCTATTCAACTTCAGACTCAGATTGTTTCCAAAAAAGCTCAAGAGTAGATGGTCAGGACCATTTGTAGTGAGCCATGTTTACCCTTATGGAGCTGTGGAAGTTTGCAATACTAAAAGAGAAAAGTTCAAAGTCAATGGGCGAAGACTAAAAAATCTACCATGGAGGCATATAGGAGAATTCTCGCCAATCGGCCTTTTCGGCCGATTCAACCTAAAGATTATGATGGTCTAAGCTCATAGACCTAAAAAAGCACTTCTTAGGGGCTCAACCAAGTTTTTATTTTTCATTTTTCTTATTAATTCTTTTAATCTTTAGTTTTATAATTTCTAATCATAAGTTTTTTAACATTATTTTTTAGGAAAGACACATTAAAGGATGTTCAAAAATTAAAAGAGAATGAAAGCTAAAGGATGAGAGGTAAGTATTTTGATGTGGGAATAAAATTTATGATTGTTACATGTGAGTTTGGGTGATTTTTAATATGTTTTCTGTGAATGCACATGTTGCGCACCCACGTGTCATGGTCAAGCAAAAATTGGTGTAAAAATGCATTAGAATCAGGCATGACCATGCCACATTCGAGCATGGCTGTGCCTATTTGAAATTGGTACAGAAAATTAAAGCTTGAACTAGGCACGGCCGTGCTAAAATCATGCACAGTCGTGCCACCTATAGTCACATTCATTATTCCACATTCACATTCATTATTGCACATTCTTTCCAAATTTTAAATAAGTCAAAACCCCAATTCATAATTCCCTATATTTTCCCACTACCCACAACTTTCAAAACCTTTCTCATTTTTCTAAACTTAGGGTTTCTCAACTTTGAATCCTTTTTCAAATTCCCAAATTCTTTTACAATTCCCAAGTTCTTTAATCAATTCCAACAACCTTTTTCTCTTCCCAATTCACAATTCACTCTTTTCAAAACCATAACCCCCTCTATATAAACTTCCCTTCCATTCTCTTCTCTACACACTTTCAACTCATCCTTTCATCTTCCTCTCAAATTTCTCAAGCATAACTTCTTCCCCTTTACATTCTATAAACACTTTCTTCTCCATTTTCTTCCCAAATTCAAAAATTATAAACAACAATGGAAAGGGAGCCAAGAAGGAAGAAAGTTGCTCAAAGGAGACCAAGAAGACATGGGGGAAACTCTAAAAATCCAAACCAAGAAGAAAGAATGGTAAGACCTTATCCCCCTAACATTCAATTTGGGCAAGAGGGGCAATCGAACAAGTTTAATCAATTGATGGCTAGAACATTCATGCCTATGAAATACATGAGTGTGTCTTCCCTTCACAGTGTGGGTTTATTAGATAATGTGAACATGTATATCTTTAGGTTGGGTTGGGAAGCTTTTGTGATGATGCAACACCCCACTTTTATAATTCCAACATATGAATTTCTATCATCTTTCCAATTTGATGAGAGTGAGGCCATGCTAAGTTTTAGGCTAGACAACCAAGATCATAACATTAGTCTATTTGAACTCAATGATGTTTTTCATTTCCCAAAAGATCAAGATGCAAATGTAAATTTTGATAGAGATGAATTTTGGAGTGAAATTACTGGCCAAAGACATGTCTTCTATTAACCTAGGTAAGCCAAGGAATCTAAAATTTGATTACCCGCTTTGAGATACCTCTATACGCTCATGTCACGCTCCTTATTTCCTAGGAAGGAAAGGGATTCCGTAGTCATTACTATGGAATTAAATATTTTATATTGCATGGTTAACAATTTCAAGTTGGATGTATGTCATGTGATAGCATCTAAATTCAAAGATGTGGTAAATAAACGAGCAGGAGCAATTAAAATAGGTGGCTTAGTGCTTAGCATTGTAAATTATTTAGGATTTGATATCGATAATATGCCCTTCGATATGCTACCGAGTCCTTCTCTCATTGATCTTCATATGATGGAAGCTATGGGTATGATTGTAATAGGAAGAAATGGAGTGCTTATACTCATTAGTGATCAACCGCAGTAAGCAAGGCAAGATGAAGAAGAGGAGGAAGGAGATTTACAATAAGTTATGCATCGCCTTGACACTTTAGAGCTTTAAGTAGGTGTGATTGACTCTAATGTGGGAGAGCTTACTTTCATGGCACACGAAATGAATGCCAGCTTACATGGTGTTCAATACAATGTCAACGCGCTCAATCACAATCTTATGGCCTACTTTCAAAGTCAAAACTTCTTTCCACTTCCGTTTCCTCCACATGATCATGGACCACATCAATGAAGAATTTATGGTTGGATAATTATGTTTTGTGCTTGTTTAGTATTTGTTTTGTTTTAGTATTGTGTTTGCTTTATGTTTTGTGTTAGTATTCATGTACTTTGTTTTGTTTAAAGTATTTGTACTCTACATTTTCTTTGATTAATGTTATGTGATGTGATTTTGGTTGTGTTTTTAGTTAAATTTTTTCCTTTTCATTTAACTTGTGCAATATGAAGGCAATATAAGTGGTTTAAAGCTTTATAATGCATCATTAATACTTGATAACACTATGTAATTTGCCACTTTTTAAAATCAGGCATGGCCATACCATTTTATGGCACGCCCGTGCATGTTTTAAAGTGTCTCGGGTTCCAAAATTCAAAACCAGGCACGACCGCTCCACTTTCGCGCATGGCCGTGCCACCTGGTTCAGTCATAAATTGCCTAAAGTAGGCCCAGCTGTGCCACTTTCATGCACGGCCGTGCCACCTGATGGTCACTCACCTCCGAAATTTTTTCAAATTTTATGCACTGAGGACATTGCATGATTTAAGTGTGGGGGAGGAAAAATAAAAATTTTTCAAATTAAGTTTTATTATTTTGTTTATTTTAATATTTTTAGGATTTTTAATTCAAGTAGGATAGTGGTTTTTATCTTTTAATAAAATTCATCTTTTTAATAAAGGATTAGGAGATAAGTTATTTAGTCCTTGTAAACTTAGGTTATTTAGTCCTTGTAAACTTAAAATTTTATTCTTTTATTTATAAGCAAAGGACTGTTTCAATTTTCAAAAATTCTACATTCTCTATACTTTTCTTTTACTCAAATTCTCTGTATCTATATTCTGTGCAATTCTTTTTCCTGCTACCTAATGAGTTCAAATAGCATGTCTAGCAATAGTCAAAGGTTCAATATAAAAGAGAAGGCACCAATGGAGATAAGACCTAAGCCAATGGATATCAAAGATAAATATGATGCTTTCTTCCCTATTTTCTCAGATGAAGATGGTAAGAGATTCCCTTTTCTTAGCAAAAGAAACATATGCATGCCTAAATACTTTGATGATCAACTTTTGAAAGATATTAGAATGCATGATTTTGTGAATGTTTTGTACAAAAGGCTAGGCTGGTTTAAGTTGAAAATAGTGAAATATGATGTGTTTCTTGAATAGACCATTGAATTCTACATTACTTTGAAAATCAAAGATGAAAAGCGGAGAATTTTTTCATCTAAATTCTTTGAAAAAGAGTATAAGTTTGATTATGATTTCATGACTGAAATTTTTAATTTTTCTAAAGGAGGTATTTGTCAACCTCCTCCTAAATTTAACATGATTGGGTTTTGGACTGAAATTACTAAAGAAGATAGAATAAGTCATGGAGATACTATGGTTAGTAGTCTAATTGATAGTCACTCATATTTGTTGATGCACAAATTCATAGCACATACCATCTGTGGTAGGAATGATAGTACAAAGGTTATGCCTGATGAATTATTCTTAATGTGGTGTATGTCTACTAATCGTAGGGTGAATAGTGTATATCTTGTATTTCATTCTATGTGGCATGTTGTGCAGGGATGAAAACATTGATGTCCATGGGCCACATCATTACGGGCTTGGCCATACACTTTGCACTAAGGAAACTTGCCCTTTTTGCACCATTGAAGCGTGAGATCTTTGATGAGGATTTTTTAGTCAGAGTTGAGATCATCATAAATTTCAGAAGGCTAGAGGAGGCAGACAATAGAAGATGCTATTAGCTACGTCAAATCGCCTTGAGACATAAAGATGTTCCTCTACCAAAGGTGGTAGAAAATTTTGATGACATTAGTAAAGAAGAGGATGAAGATGTCAAACCTCAATTAGCTCGTGAGAATGCAAGGGTGAATAAGAAGGATGGTAAAGCCAAAGCAAAGAAAAAGAATAGAGCATCAAAAAGGAAGAGATTTGAAGAAAGTATTGAGAGAGTCAAAAAGAAGATAGAGGATGTGGCGAATCGAACTGATTAAAGGCTTGGTAACATGATGATGGATATGATCACCAAGTTTGAAGTTTATGAGACCCTAAGAGATGCAAGGATGAACAATCTAATGGCTAAAGTAAAGGAGCTGAAACAATTGATCTCTCAAAGTAAAGGAACTAAGGCAGCGACGGAACCTTCTATTGAGATCATAGTTCCCGAGACTTCATCTTCAAATGCATCTAACTAGGGGAGTTTTCTTTCCCTTTTATTTTTTCTATTTTTGTTTTTATTTTGTGTTTTGCATTCTAGTTTGTTGTTGCATGAATAAAAGACATTTCACTTGAGTTTTTGAGCCTATTTGCGCTAAGAGTTAGTATCATTAGGTGTGTTTTTCTTGAGCAAGTGTGTTAATCTCCTGTTAATGCTTGGTTTGGATTGTAAAGTTAAAGGAATAACTTGTGATTAAGAATTTTTAAATTTTAATGAAATTAATGCCTACTCTTTCATTGAATGATTAAAATAGTATGCTTGATAGTTGAGAAACGTGTTTGTAGGAATTTAAATATTTTATGTAGTTCATATATGCATAGGCACTATATCTAAAATAAATAAATAAGTTCCTTAAGCAAGATGGAGTGTAAAACGCACTCATACATGTACTCTAATGCTCTATTAAGGGTATGAGTATCCAAAGGACTTTATTGAGGTATCCATATTGAGTAATATGGAAAGGTGGGGGATACTACAATAGAGAAATTATAAGGAATAAATTGTGTGCCTTTTAAGTGTTATTAATGAAAGAACTACTTGTGTGTTAGTGCTTTATACCTACTTTCATTTTTCTTGGTTGTTAATTATGCTGTTTTATGAATTCAATGAGGGAGTTTGCTTTTCACTTGGTAATTATTATGTTCTTGGTCATGAGTTATTGTTTAATTTTTAGTTTTTAAACTTTGTATTAAGGGGAGAGTACGATGGTTCCTTAAGTTATAAACTACTCATGATGTTGGTTCTTACTATAAATAGATTATTCTCTTATTTTGCTTGAGGACAAGTAAAGGCTCAAGTGTGGGGGTATTTGATGAGTGTGAAAAATATTTTTAAGCACTCTATTTTATTGCATATTAGGTTTAGTAGTTGCATAATTAGTTAGTTTTTAGTTAATTTAGTTAGTTTTGTTATTTTTTCTTAATTATTAGGATTTAGTTGTTTTTAGATAATTTGTTTTAAGTTTTGTTTTGTAGGATGCATTGGGATGAAGATTGGATCAATCTTTGAAGTTTGGATGGGCTAAGGACTTAAGAAAAGGAGTTATCTATGTTGGGATTGTGCATAGTCGTGCTTAATTGGTGCCTGGCTGTGCCTGAAACTTAATTATGGCATGTTACAGGGGTGCACGACCGTGCCAGACCAAGGATCAGCATTAGTGGATTTCTTGTGTAGCCATGCCATTTTCTTGCACACCCATGCTTGACTGATGTGGCAGCCAACGAGATGATATTTTCAGCTGAAGTTTAGATAGAAAGGAACTTATCTCTTAGTTTTTTATTAGATAGAGTTTGAAAGGGGTTAGATTACCTTTCTCACTAGATCTTTGGGTCTATAAATAGAACCATTTAATTATTATTTAAGGGTTATTCTTGCTTTTGGGATGTTCTTGTTTTTGTTCTAGTTTTATCTTAGTTTCTATTTCAAAATACATTTCCATTTCATTTGTTTAGTTAATATTAGAGGAGATACTTGGCTTGAAGTTAGAAGAGCAAGGCTTCCTGACATCATTTGGAAGGGGGTTTTTCTTGTATCACTCTTTTAATTAATTGTTATTATGTTCAAAATGATTTTTATTTCTTCTTTGTTTTTTTATTCTTAACATGAGTAGCTAGATCCTTTTTAGGGTTCTTATTCTGAATTGACTATGTGCTTATTGCGATTTATCTTAGGTTGCTAGATCTAATTCATTGGTTGTTGTTGTGCTTAATGTCATTTCAGGACTTATCAACCTAAGATTGAATTGACACTATAGGCTTAATCGAGAGATAGGTTCTGTAGGATTAGGCAATGACCTATTGATTGCTTAATTAGTTGAGAGACAATTAAGTGGATTAATATTCATTAAAGGTTATGATTTAAAATTGGAATTAAAAGGCACTAAGTTGATGAGAGCCAGTAAACTTAGTGTTAATTAATCTCCAATTAATTATAAGTTTATTTGAGAGGAAAATATATAGTTTCTAAGATCCCTTCAAAATGAATTAGAACTAGTGTATACCTAGTTGGTAATCAATCCTTTGAAATAGTCCAATTGAGAATAAGAACCCTTTCTTTTAAACTTTGCATTGAATTTGCGTTTTTACCTTTCTTAATTTAGTTTTATTTCTTTGAAATTCCAAAATTAATTTCGTTGTCTAAACAAATAAACATAGTTAGTATTGCAATATTCAATTCATAATCTATGTGGGACGATATATTTATTTACTACTTGATACGATTCTGTATACTTGCGGATTTTGTACACATTAGAAATAGAAAGACAATAAGCCAGAGGCATATTAAAGTGCTTAATATGGAATCATATTAATTCTCTTATAAATTTTACAAAGCTATTGTGCAAATAAGTAGCTAAACTTGGCATTTATACCATGTAATTTGTGAAAACATGAAAATATTGCCTATAAGCTTTGTAAAAGATTATCTTCATTATTTTTGTAGTAAAGTAGCAAAATTTTCCCAAGGAAATTGTTGAGGGAATGTGGTGAAATCAAAGGTTTAAGTTGTCAAAACCTTCTAAAAGTGCAAAAACTTATAAATTAATTTTAGTAATGGCATGGTGAACATCGTAGACTTGATTATAAGAATAAATGTAGCACCCTCAAGTACCACATACATGTATCCATAATATTAATCATATTTATGGCACAATAAAAAAAATTTCATGAATAAAACACATGTTTCAGCACTTACATAAAATAATGTTTGAATACAAACATCAAGCATGAATGCTAGCAATATCTAATTATGCATACACCAAACTCGTCACTAGCCTACTTGGTATTTCTATTACATGCAGACATCGACTCAACTATCGCTTATCCTGAAAAAGAAAATAATTACAAAGGAATGAGCTTGCAACTTAGTAAGTAGTAACTAATATAATTAAGGAAGAATTCTTAAGAACTAATTAAGGAAGTATAAAAAAAATTTTGATACACAATAAGCTAAAAGAAATTTCCTGCGAACAAGTTATGCACAATGTGCACACGGCCGTGCCTGAGTTTGATTCTCTTCACTGAGCACACACGGCCGTGCCAAAAGGGCACACGACCATGCCTGAATTTAGAATTCTTTCACTGAATACGCACGGCTGTGCCTGAGCCTACACTCAGCACACCGAACATACACACGGCCGTGCAGAAAATGCATATGGCCGTGCGTTAAGGCCTCACAGCCGTGTCAAAAGTGTTTATCAACCCTAAAACACTTTACAAGTATACACAAACACCCCATCTCATTTATGGGTGTAACATATACAATCAATTACAATTTCAATCATTCATAATCATCAATAGCAACCTGCCAATTGATATTACATACATATGATTGTGTATAAATAAACATTATTACATAACCCTAACCGTTTCATTCACTTCTCACATTAAATCAAAATTCAACATTATATATGCAACACGAATGGAAGAACATATATCCATACAAAATGAAATGTCTAGCAGGAATTAATACCACATGTTTTCTCACACATAGCTCACTTTTGCTTTAATCCTCATAATTTTATATTTTTCACATAAATGGCCATTTTTTGAGACTCTCTGCCTAGTTTAGTCTCATATCTCACAATCACATTTTTATTTTGGGTAGCTATCTGCCCAGCTCAGCTTTCTCATTTCTCACAATTTATATAAATTATATGGCCACTTTTGAGACTCTCTGCCCAGCTCAGTATCAAATCTTACAATCAGTGGAGGCTCTCTGCCCAGCTCAGTCTCCACTATCACACGTATACCTCACATTCCTCACATTTCATTTAATATCCACATATATATATATATATATACATCATTCACATTTCAACACTATATTCATTTCACACAATTTTTAATATCATAGTGAATCACCATTCACCATTCTCAACACAACACATTCCATCAACCATTCAATTTCAATTTAATATTCTCATAATAATATGTATATATATATATATATATATATATATATATATGTATATATATATGTATATATATCATTTCTTGCCACATTAAATGGCTTGCACAATTCATATAGTAACACAATTTATAATAATATATGGGAATCAACATATATATACATTATATCAATAATTACTTACATTTCCAATCGCAACCCATAAATCATAACTCATCTATTGCACACAAGACTTTATTATAAGAACCTAACGACAAAAGCATAATTTACGAGGAATCTACCGAAAATTCGGCATAACCTCCTCTACAATATAGATATCTCCCTACTAAAGTAGGGCCAATCCTGTAATTAAACAACTACACTTCTATAAACAATCTCAATTGGGGCTCAGTTATCTACCACACTACAATTAAATTTAATTGAGCATCACCAGTATACTATTATTGGCAAGACATGAGCATTGCTAAGATCATAATGCATTCAAATTAATCTTTTCATCATGTATATTTTTCACATATAATGCTCAATCTTCATACACCTATTGCACCTTCACATCAATAAAATATACTCTTAATAATTCTAAATGCACAACTCATTTAATCCATTATATATAAAGAATTACCTAATTTATTCAACTAACCAAGATAATACATTTGTTTCATTATAACTTTAGCACATAAAGGAAATCAATATATAATTTGTTAGTAACTACTTACCAAAGGTGCTTTCCACGTTAAATAAAAAGAGCTTCTCTAGTTGATTAAACCTTCCTTATCCCTTGAAACTCCTACACATAGTCATAAATCAAACACACACACACACAATTCACCATTCCTGCACTTAGACTTAATTAGTGCAATTTATCACTTTAATATGGTATGCTCTAAAATCATGTACATAAATCCTTTGGCTCCCACTTTAATACAGGAGTTAGAATTATAAGTCTATTTAATTCCCAATCGGAATTACTCAATTTGAATGTATATAAAATAATTTTTGAATTTTTGACTGAAATCGGGTCACACAGGCAATTAGAGTGAATAATAAAATGTCGAGCTCTATAAGGCCCTCTTAAAGGCAGATTCAGCTCAACATAAAACAATAAGAGTTGTAGAGGACTCCTTAAAGTTTCCGTAAAATCAAACTTTGCTCAATTTGGAGTTCTACAACTCTAGATATCACTATTTAACCAACGTATAAGAAAATTCATAAACTAGCCTTTATACTGCTGCTAGCATATTTGATGCATGAAATTTATGATGCTCTCAAAAATCATAGACACATTCTATAATCACCAAATTCATACAGACTTTAAATATATAAGTCTACTATCAATTCGAATTGGAATTACTCAAAGTAGACATGTATAGAATTATTTTTGAATTTTTGAATCCATTCGGGTAGAACAGGGCCATCAGCATGAGTAATAAAATATTGAGCCCCGTTAGACTCTCTTACCCATAGAGTCAGTCCAAGCTTAAAATATAAAAGTTGTAGAAGGCTCTCTGAAGTTTTCAGAGCCTCTAACTATGCTCAAATAAGAGTTATATACCCTAAGTTATTGTAAAAACTTTGGGACTAAAAAATAGAGGAAAACAGAACCGAATTTTGCAACAATCAACATTCAACTTCAATCAATCAACAATATAAGTAATGCTTACCAATTAAGACTCTAGTGGATTAATAACCTCCTAAACCTTCCCAAAGCAATTGTTTGATAGCTTTAACAAGATAAAAAACTCTCCACAAATCAATCAAGATATCCCTCTTCTTCTCTTCTTAAATCTCTACACTTTTACACCCATACATATATACATATACAATCACCAATCAAAATTCACCATTTGCTCCTAAAGTCTCTTCCCTATTAATGCATAATTATCTCTAATAATAATAATAATAATAATAATAATACTCTTTATAATTATAGCCAAATATCCCCACTATAATCTTTCTCCCCTTTAATGAAATGGAATAATTACACACTAACCCATAACTTTCTATTATAACAATCTACTCTAAACTTTCCTTACAATTTAGTCCTTCTCTACATCTCATGCACATATCTAACTCAAATGAAGTCCAATTCTGTACTATATATAAAATACAATGTATACATCAGAAATAAGTATATTAGAGGGCGGGTGTTACAATAAAACTAAAATTATGCCAAGAAATAAGCATTTTTGCTTGAGGAAGTGCATTTCTTAGGCACTAGCCGATTAAATTTTAGCTTAAAAAGCTTCGAAAATTTAGAATAATCTGTTATAAATAAATGCTTACATTAAACTAAAAATGAAATAATTTTGGCCATTAATTGAAATTTTTATCAAAGATTATTCCGACTTAACTATTAAGCTGAAAATCTCAATGATGCACAATAATTTTTACAAATGACATAAACTAATTTTTTTGATAATTTGTTGCTAAAATAAATTTAAAGTTTATATTGTGTTTGAGAAATCTTAATTTGCAAGACATAAAAGGAATCTTGAATACATTGAAATAATAACTTTAGCCAAAATAAGTGGAAATTAAGTCTAAAAGAGAGGCTTAAACAAGGGAGGCTTAAACTCTTGAGGCATACCATGGCAACCAAAAATATAACCAAACACGTGGCTACATACAACAAGCACATGTAGCATAATCAAACCACTCACAAAAAGGCATAATAAATTTCTCAATAAAAGGTGCTTGTATATATATATATATCAAACTCATTGTATACATACATGTTCAACTTTACATATATGCTTGTCTAGCATTACACAAGAGTACTAAACAACAAACTACAATGTACACATAATGCCAAAATAATATACAGGAGGAAGGTCGGGTACACCAAAACTCACTTCAGCCAACCTAAAGACTTAGACGCAAGCTTCAAGCCCTTTTTGTCTAAATAAGAATCAAGTCCTGAAAATATTCAACAGCAAAGGGGTGAGCTTGCAACTCAATAAGTAACTATAAATATAGTTGTACACATACACCAAACATATAAGAATCATGCCTTAAAGAAGCACATATTCACTTATATAAAGCAATATAATAATGAATATGAAGTTACAATACCATGGGCACTACATCAAATGTGCATGGGAGTCAAAATGAAAAAAAGAGTAAGTTAGCACTAAAATATCAAACTCAATTAAAGAATCTTAGTGATAGATTTAACTCCAACTCAAAACATGAAAGTTGTAGAAGACTCTTTAGAGTTTTTGTAACATTAAACCATGCCTCATTTAGAGTTCTGTAGCTCGAGTTATCGTCAAAATACGGAGACAAGAGTGTGTAGAATTGAAGGAGGCTGGGCTCCTCGGCAGGGCCGCTCACGAGCTGGACTTGCCCCTCACAATCATGAGCATCAGCTCATGAGGGTCACTGCCCTCTGCTTCTTCTCGAGTTATTTGGGATAGTCCTGCTCACTAGCACTGCTCACGGTCATAACCTGGGTCGTGAGTGTCGTTGCCACCTTACTAAACTTGACATAACTCTCATTTTATAACTCGGATTGACCCTATGGAATATTATGAGGGACATATAAAGTGTTTTAAAAAGCTCTAAAACAACCAAAAACTTGGTTCATCAATTGAATCAATCTAAGTTATAAATGCATACAAATAGACATTGTTTGAAGCACAAACTTGATTGTACCATGTTCATATATAGGGTCAACAATATAACTTAATTTATGCCAAAACAATACATTCTAAACAAACTAATCCACACCAAACCATTCATCAACATATACTACTAATCATTCACAAGATTCAAGCATCCATATCCATCATTGATGCTAAAACATTCCATTAAACACATTTAATCTCATTTATAAGCACAAAGTTAACGGAATGTATGTTCAATGCATAAGTTAGTATCCGGATAACCTTTCCTCACACATAACCTCACGCTTAGCTTTAAAGCTATATTTCCCATAATTCATTTCTAATCAATGGTCATTAGTGAGACTATTCACCCGGCTCAGTCTCACTTCTCACATATCTTTTATGGGTAGTTATACACCCAGCTCAGCTTGCCCATTTCACATATTCAGTGTGGACTATCCGCCCGGCTCAGTCCTACTATCACACATTCTCATAATTCCTCACATATTTTACTTTCAAGTGAAATATAACACAATACATTTCCAATCAATTTCATCTCAATATGCCAATATAATAACCATTCATCGATATTCAATCAAAAGCTCATTCTCAATATTCAACATACATAATTGTGGTGTTCACTACACCACACATATACATCATCATTTACTAGCTTTCTCACCATATTACCAATTCACAAAAGGGTATAACTCATTCCACATTATTGCACTATTCATATGTATATACATTCAATTCCAATATAGGAGTACATTCTATTAAGCATATGGGCTAAGTATATATACATAACATGTATACATAATTACTTACCTCTAGTTGCTTCATCTTCAAAAAGAGCCTTTCCTTTCCTTTACCAACTCCTACATATAATCATCCATCAAATTAACAAACAAGCATAACAATTCACCCTAAGTTCACAAAGTGCCTTTAAATGCTCCAAATTCAATATGACCTAGAGATTCACATACAAATCCAATAACCCCTAAATTGTTACCAAAGCTAGGGTTATATGTCTACAATAAATTCCAATTAGAATCACTCAATTTGGACATGTGTGAAATTAATTATGGAATTTACAATCCACCCGGTCAAAATAGGGCACTCACAAAAGCAAGAAAATGTTCGGCCCTAATTGCCCTACTTAACAATATAATCAAGCAAAACTCAAAACATAGAAAATGTAAAGGACTCTCTGAAGTTTCCAAGAAGTTTAAGCTTGCTCAAATCAGAGCTGTCTAGCTCAAGATATGGCACATATAATTGGACTAAAAAACAGAGGAGGCAGAACACGAATTTGACAATTATCAAACTCAACTTAAATCAATTATAACCAACAAGTAAGCTTACCAAATTGATGCTTCAATCAATTATAAGCCTCCTAGAACTTTTTAATCCTCTTGTAAGATAGCCAACATAAGATTAAACACTCTCTTAAAATCACTCAAGAACTCTTTTCTTCTTCCTTACACCATTCTCTACACACCACCCACACATATATACACACACAATATTTAATATACAATTAATTACATCAACTAATTAAAAACTAATAGCCTTCAAAAGTCTTCTTAAATCATTACCAAAATATCATAAAATTAAATACACTTATATCCCCTTATAACTAATATAATAATAATACAAATAATAAATATCACCACACTAACTAATTATCTCCTTAATGAAAATGGCATAATGCATCATAACCCACAACGTTTTTTTATGACAATCTAACCCAAATTTATCTTACAAATAAGTTTTTCTCTAATAACAACATATCCCCACACTTAGATATATATCACACTAGGACTCTATATGTCATGTATTCATATTGCATGAATAGTGCATAAAAAATATGGGTGTTATAGTTCTTCCCTCCTAATAAAAATTTCATCCTCGAAATTTAACAACTTACCACTTCCCAAAAATAAATACTGGTACTTCTGTCTCATTTGCTCCTGAATCTGCCAAGTTACTTCTCTAGGTGAGTGATAACTCCATTTCACCTTCACAATTGGAATCTCCTTATTCCTCAACTTCTTCACCTTTTGTATCTAGAATGTCCATCGGTTCTTTTACATACGTCAACCCCTCGGATATCTCTATATCATGCTCTTGTATCACATGACTTGGATCTGATCTATACCGCCTCAATATTAATACATGAAATACATCATGTATTGAAGATAATTCACTTGGTAAAGCCAATTTGTACGCCAATGGTCCCACCTTCTCCAAAATTTCATACGGTCCCACATTTCTTGGACTCAATTTTTCTTTCTTCCCAAATCTTAAAATGCATGTCCATGGTGATACTTTCAAAAAGACCTTCTCACTAACTTCATAATCCATCTTCCGGCGGTGTTGATCCGCATAGCTTTTCTGATGATCTTGTGCCGCCTTCAAACATTTCTTAACCACTTGAATTTTATCTACCGTTTCTTGTACCAAATCCAGACCTTTAAGTTGCCTCAAACCTTCAACATCCCAACATATTGGGTTTCTACACTTTCTCCCGTATAAGGCTTCAAAAGGCACCATCCCAAGGCTAGAATGATATCCGTTATTGTAGGAAAATTCTAACAATGGTAAGTGCTCGTCCTGATTACCTTTAAACTCCAAGGTACAAGCTCTCATTATGTCTTCAAGTGTCTGCATGGTCCTTTCTGATTGACCATCCGTTTGCAGATGAAAAGCTGTAGAAAAATGTAACTTTGTCCTTAAATCTTTTTGTAAACTCTCCTAAAAATGAGAAGTGAATCTTGGATCCCTATGGGACACAATGGATAAAGGAACTCCATGTAACCTCACAATCTCTACAATGTATAAAGAAGCCAACTTGTCTAAAGAATCGCTTGCTTGTATCCGCAAGAAATGAGCCAACTTAGTTAGCCGATCTACTATCACCCACACCGCATCATGCTTTCAAAAGGTATGAGATAGTCTAATCATAAAATCTATAGTGATCTTTTTCCACTTTCATTCCAGTATTGCCAAAGGATGTAGCTTCCACGTAGGAGCTTGATGTTTGGCCTTTACTTGTTGACAAGTTAAACATCTTGCAACATACTCGGCTATATCCCTTTTCATCTCTGGCCACCAATAAAATGACTTCAAATCTTGATACAACTTCGAACTACCGAGATGCATCGTATATAGAGCGGTATGCACTTTATTCATTATTTGCTTTCTTAATTCATCCTTATCCGGAACACACATACGCTTCCCAATCATCAACATACCATCCTCCCTCAAGGTAAATTATGCATTGAGTCCCACTTCTACCTTATCCTTCATCTTCTTTAAGTAGGCATCTTTTATTTGAACATCTCGTATTTGATCTTTTAATGATGGTTTAATTTGCAATGCCACCATTAAATGGTCAACTTCAACATCAAGTGAGACATTCATTGCTTGTAGCGCCACTAAATTACCCACATTATGACAAACCAATCCGACTGTGCACTCTTTAATCTTTCGGCTCAAAGCATCTGCCACTACATTCACCTTTCCCGGATGATATTTTATAGTGCAATCATAATACTTCAATAATTTCATCCATCTTTATTGTCCCAAGTTTAATTCCTTTTGAGTAGGAATATACTTCAAGCTTTTATGATCGGTGAAGATTGAAAAAGTCTCTCCATACAAATAATGCCTCCAAGTCTTCAAGGCATAAACAATGGCGGCTAACTCCAAATTATGAGTCGGATAGTTCATTTCATGAGGCTGCAATTGTTAAGAGGCATAGGCTATCACCATTCCATTTTGCATAAGCACACAACCCAGTCCTTGTCCTGAAGCATCGGTAAACACCAAAAAGCCTCCATTACCGGTTGGTCATGCTAAAATAGGAGCCGTGGTGAGAGTTTTTTTAACTTTTCAAAGCTCTGTTGACATGTTTGATTCCATTGATAAGAAGTGTTTTTCTTTAACAATGTCGTCAATGGTTTCGTAATAACCAAAAAATCCTTTACAAATCTTCTGTAGTACCCAGCTAAACCCAAGAAACTTCGAATCTCAGTTACACTTCGAGGTGCTTGCCACTCCAAGATCGCTTTAATCTTAGACGGATCCGGTTGCACTCCTTCTTTAGATATAATATGGCTAAGGAACACAATCTCCTCCATCCAGAACTCACACTTACTGAATTTCGTATACAATTGCTTCTCCCAAAGTACTTGCAAAGCTATTCGGAGATGTCTCTCATGTTTTTCCTGACTTGATGAATAAATAAATATATCATCTATAAACACAATAACAAACTGATCTAGATAAGGTTGAAAGGTCTTATTCATCAAAGACATGAAGGCCGCTGGTGCATTAGTTAATCCGAATGGCATAACTAAAAACTCAAAGTGCCCATATCGGGTTCTAAATGCCGCCTTTGGTATGGAACTTTCCGCTACTCAAAGTTGCCAATAACCGGATCTCAAATCAATCTTTAAAAATACCGAAGCATCCTTAAACTGATTAAGCAAGTCATTAATTCTGGGTAACAGATATTTGTTCTTCACTATGATCATGTTCAATTATCTGTAGTTGATACACAATCTCATGATTCCATCTTTCTTTCTTACAAACAACACCGGTGCTTCCCACGGTGAGATGCTTGGCCTCACAAACCCCTTTTCCAGTAGTTCCTCTAATTACTTTTTAAATTCTTTCAACTTTAGTGGTGCCATCCGGTATGGTGCAATTGATATTGGTGCAGTTCCTGGCATAGTCTCAATCTCAAAGTCTACTTCTTTATGTGGTGGAAAACCTGGTAATTCATTAAGGAATACATCCGGAAAATCTCTAACAATTGGTATATTCGACATTCCCAAACTAACCTTTGTCGTATCAATGATGCTAGCCAAATATGCTTCGTACCTATCTCTAATCAATTAAAAAGCTATTGTAGCTGAAATAAGACAAGTAGGAATAGTCTTTCTCTCTCCCACTAACACCATTTTTCCTTGTCCTGGAATCTCTATGACTACCTCCTTTGTATGGAAAATAACAATGGCATGGTAATGAGATAACCAATCCATCCCTAAAATCACATCAAACTCTTCTAATATAATAACTACCAAATCTGCATGCAAAGTCATATCATCGACTACTATAGGGTATGCTCTAACCACCCTATTCAAAATTTTAAAACCTCTGGCCAGCATAGACATACATACATCATGCTCTAATGATTCAATAGTACCATGAACTTTTAATGCAAACTCGTATGATATGAATGAGCATGTAGAACTCGGATCTATTAATACAAAGGCATCAAATCCAAAGATAGTATAAGTACTCATCACTACATCCGGTGCATTATGAGCCTCTTATCTGGTGATGGCATAAACTCTAGCTTAGCTTAGGTTCTGACTAATGGATTCGGTCGGTGTTGAAGTGCTCACTCCACTTCCTCTTCCACGACCTCTACCTCTACTTACTTGTAAAAAATTTACTCCAGTACTACTTTGCATTAACATTTGTAATCCTCTAATACCTATCCTCGATGGGCATTCCCTCATAAAATGACCCGATTGATTGCAATGGTAGCATACATTAGGTCTAGAACCCCAGCATTCTCCAGAGTGAAATCTGTTAGTAATAGTGCTCTAGGCCTATTGTATGGACATGGTATTTTGACTATTTATGAGAATTTATTATTATGATGATTTGCATGTTTATTATATAATAATGTCCTTGAATAATATTATTAATTATTCTAAATGTCCC
>CATIWO010294483.1:0-13452 GCA_949673435.1 Macaranga tanarius
GGCACTCCATTAATATTATGTCTTTGGACAACGATACTAACTTGTAAGTGATATCTTGGTGTAGTAATCAAACACTGACAATAAGCAACATATCAAATAACAAATCTTCCTTTGGGCCGATTTAATATTCACATGTAAAAAACTGAATAATTGTCACATGTTTATCACCACAGATGCACATGTAATTCTGTTAAATACAAACCTTCCTTTGGGCCGATCAATATTCACATAAATTACATGCACACAACCGTTTATATTTTAAAATAAATTAATATCCACAAGAGAGCTCACTTTGGCGAGATGTTGCTTCAACTAATTTATCTTAAAATATATATAAAACCACACCTTTACTTAAATTTAAAATTGTATCCAAAATATCTTAATTGCAAAAATTGCATTAAAAATTTTTTTTTCTTAATTGTATTGCTGCAATTTTTTTTTTATTTTTTTTTATTTTTTAAACAACTAAATGCCAAAAGTGTACTGTACATTCCCATGTCCCATATGAAACCAAATAAAACATATATATATATATATATATATATATATATATATATATATATATGCGCATTAATACCAAAGTGACAGTAAGCCATCAAAAATTGATGAATATACACACTAAATCATCCAAAAACTGAAAAACTTTTACATATATATATGCGTGCACATTTGTCAAGAAACAAAAGCCATAACAAGCCACATATATATATATATATATATGTACAAATCCATAACAATGCATATATCATAAACCAAAATCAAAATTTGTGCCCAAAAAACATAATAATAATAAATAAATCCTTATATATATATACACACAGTGGCGAATAACCACAAACACTTGATTGTATATATATACATATAATCATGGAATAAGTTTGCGGGCCGTAATATATATGAACTAAAGTTGTCTAAAGTTCTGCATAAGAAATTAATTCGAATAACAAAGAAACCAAAGTTGCAGAAAAATTACAATTTGTCAACAACACTAAAACAACGAAAAAATGCACAGTAACCACAAAACACCGCACCGAGGAGTAGAAAACAATATCTTTTCATATATTTATAATATATGTAAACCAAAATTAATATATAATTTCACAGAGCCATGAAATTATATATACCCAAACATTTAATTCATCAAATAGAAAATTAAAAATTTCCTAATGATTCAACATGAGCGGCTCTGATACATAATGACAGTCCACAATACATAATTATTTACATATAAGCCCAATGTTGGATTAATGATCCAACAATCTCCCACTTGGGCTATATCTGTATCAGATGTCAGGATAGTCATTGAAATTTACAAGAACTTGCTTTGATTGTATTGGCATATGCTAAAATCTGTTAATATTGAAGTCCTATCTAAATCTGAATGACAATCACACTTTCTTTTGCATCTTCTTACACACTTTTGCTCTTAGCCTATCATTTCTTATTTTACACAAATTATAGAAACCACCTCTTATATTTTGTTCTTTCAGAAAGGTTGTATGATGTTTTATTCGTAGTGAAGTGTGTGATGAGGGCTTTGAGACACTTGATTACTTTAATAATCTAATGCACAGAGAAAGATTCATTGAGCAAGCAGATGCAATTACTTTCGACACTGAGGTACTATGCTTCCTTCTTCTTAGGCATTCAATGTGAATGTGAATAGCCACCCATTATTAATAGTTTGTGATGTCATGCGATTTTGGAATGCATTCTTGGCTTATAATTTTAATTCATGCGTGTTTTGAAGTATTTCACTTCTATTGCCAATGGATATTATCATTTCATATTGACAGAATAAATTTAACCAGCCCTGAAAAGATTGCCATTATAGACCATGAGAATAAGAGAACCTTTGTGCTGTGGAAGGATGGCTTGGCTAATATAGGTTTAGAAGCATTATCTTAATGACTGACATTCTATTTGAATATTTTCTAAACTATGATTGCTCATTTTTTTTAACTACATTTGTTTGATATTATTGATTATGTAGTTGCGTGGAATCCTTGGGAGAAAAAGGTCAGGGCTTTCCAAGATTTGGGGCATGATGACTACAAAACAATGTTGCAGCTGAAACTTCAATTTTTTTGGAACCTTTTGAAGAGTGGAAAGGCTACCAAGAACAATATTGTCAGTTAGATCTAGGGAAAGTTCTTTTATGGATTTACGTGATCTCACCTATGTAATTGAGGTTTGCTTGTAAGCTACGAAATATTTGTCTTAAGTTTTGTAACATATGTGTGCACTTGCTTTGTCTAATTTGTTGGAGCCTTTAGTACTCAGATTGAGATTTAACAAGTTGTATTGTTTAATATTTAATAATAAATTTTAATATCTCATGTATTATTTTATTTTCAAAATTCTCTATTCATTCAACATCTAAATATACTAATCTGTAAACTGCCCCAATGCACGGATTTACAACTAGTATATATATAAATAGTGAGACTCTACAATTTCTCTGTGTTCAATGTTTTCTGATTTTAGCTTATGTGTCAAATTTTTAAAAATCATAATACTTCGCTTAAAATATATATATAAATCCTTATTTACTTGGCTATTTAATATAGACTCATTTAAAAAGTTAAAAATTAAAAATATATATAAATTTTAACTATGTATAAACTCCTTATATATTAGTATTTGTGTAACACCCGCCCCTTTAGCATATGTATTTATGATGTATGTATTATATTTTATACATAAGAATTAGTAGACTTTATTTAATTTTAAGAATGTATTTGAGTTGTAGAGAATGACCTAATTGAAAAGAAAGTTTGGAGTGAAATGTAGCAATAGAAAGTTTTGGGCTATTGTGGATTAAGTCCACTTCATTAAGGAGTTATAAAGGTATCTTAGTGATATATATCATAATTATTTAGATTTATTATTATTATTATTATTGTTAATTAGTTGATATTTATTCCTTTAATAAGTAATTATTATATGAAGACTTTAGAGGGGGCTCATGACATTTTATGATTGGTGGAGTGTGTGGGTGTATATGTGTGTGGTGGTGGTGTAGAGATTTGTAGAGAAGAAGAAGAGAGTTCTTAAGTGATTTTGGAGAGCTTTGGACATTGATCAAACCAACAAACAATTGCCTTAGGAATTAATTCATTGAAGGTTTATTTGGTAAGCTTTTCTTGTATTATTGGTTGTTTTTAATTGAGTTTGGTTATTTGCAAATTTCGTGTCATGTTACCTTATTTTTCAGTCCATTGGTTTTTGCCATAACTGGAGCTATAGAGCTCTAATTTGAGCATGATTGGACTCCCTGCCTGGCAACTTCAGAGAGTCCTTTACAATTTCTATATTTTGAGCTTGGACTGATTTTGATGCGAAGAGGGTCGAATAAGACTAGACATTTTATTACTCTTGCAGATACCTTGTTCTACCCGACTTGTTTCAAAAATTCATAATTAATTCTCTTCATATGAAAATTATGTGATTTCAATTAGGAATAAAATTAGACCCATATAGGTAGAGTCTATATGAATTTGGTGATTTTAGGAGATGTCTATGATTATTAGGATTATCATGAACTTTATATATCAAACATGCCAGCGGTAATATATAGGCTGGTTTGTGAATTTTCTTATGTGATGATTATATAGTGATATCTAGAGTTTTAGAACTCCAAATTGAGTAAGGTCAGATGTTCTGAAAACTTCAAAGAGTCTCCTACAACTTTTGTGTTTTGAGCTAGAGCTGAAATTACTGTTAAGACTATATAATTTGGCCAGACATTTTATTGCTCATGCTATCCATTCTGTTTTGACTGGTTTTAATAAAAAATCTATAATTAATTTCACATATGTCCAAATTAAGTAATTCCAATTGGAATTATTATTAGACACATATTTATAGCTTTAGTATTATTTTTATGATTTTTGGACTTTTGTGTGAATTATTTGGACACATTTAACTTTGAGCATCTAGTTGCCCTTTTGTGATTTTAGGGTGAATTGTTATGCTTTCTTATTTAAAGGGGCACATGATTATGTGTAGGAGTTAATAGAGCTAGAGAAGACCCTATTCATTAGAGGAAGCTTTTATTTAAGAAGGAATTGAAGGCTTGAGGTAAGTAATTATTAACATAATGCTTACATATAGTAATTTTCAAGTAATTATAGTTATTTAACTATGTTGATTTGTGAATGCTATTTAAGTGGCAAAAATGATGAATATGTGATTATATTGGTGTGAGATAATATGATGAATATATATATGAATGTGAGACCATTGAATGGTCTATTGAGTTTATGAAATAATGGATTATGGATATTGGCACTTATGAGTGCAAGCCACTTGATGTGGTATGATATGATATGCGTTGCTTGTGAGAAAGTTGAATTTTAATTCACTATGAAATATGGAAGTGATGAGAAATGAAAAAGGGATGTTGAATTGTGATGATATTATTGTCCTATACATTTTGATATGTTGTGAGAATGATGAAAAGACATGCATATGGCATGATATGATGAAATGTGAGAAATGTAAATGATTAAAATGTGAGAAGTGTGATTGTTTGAAATGTGAGGAAAATGTGTGTGTACATGGAGACTGAGCTGTGCAGAGAGCCTCCACGATTTGAGACTGAGCTAGGCAGAGAGTCTCACATGTGGCCATTCATGTGATATATATATATATATACGTGTGAGATCTGAGACTGAGCTGGGCAGAGAGTCTCAGGAATGACCACGGGTATATGAAAACTATGAAAAAGAAAAGAAAAAGAAAAATAAAAGAAACAAAAAAGAAAAATAAAAAGTGAGCTTTGTGTGAAACGTGTGTTGAGAACTCCGGTCGGATACTAACATGTATAAACACGCATTTTTGTACTATATCATACCTTATTTGCATATATAATGAATGAGAAGATTATGTTTGTGGATTGTTTGGAATGTTATGAATTAATGTATTTTCAACATTAACAATTGAGGTTTTATGTTGAATATATTTTGTGATATTGAATGTTGATTTGGAAGGAGATGTGACTATGAGGATTGTGGTTGTGAACTGTTGATATAGTGTATTTTGGTGCATATGAGACACCAACAATGTTGATTTGGTGTTTGGATATCTTATTGTGATGTTGGAAATGTTATACAGGTGTTCAA
Organism: Macaranga tanarius; assembly: GCA_949673435.1. Classification (NCBI taxonomy): domain Eukaryota; kingdom Viridiplantae; phylum Streptophyta; class Magnoliopsida; order Malpighiales; family Euphorbiaceae; genus Macaranga; species Macaranga tanarius. The sequence continues at coordinate 5,127 of CATIWO010294483.1, forward strand.
AATTTTGATATCAATTTCAGAACCTTAGACACGACCGTGTTCAACTTTGAGGATAAATAAAGGGGATCAGGCATGGATGTGTGCCATTTTGGCATGGCCATACGGACCAGGAAAAAAAAGTGCCGAAGCAGGCACGACCGTGTACCATTTTGGCATGGCCGTGCAGATTGAAGGGACACGGCCATGTGTGCGAGAGGTAGAAAACCAAGCCTCAGGCATATCCGTGTGCAATTCTAGCACAGCTGTGTGCAGCTTTAATGAGGAATTCTTATAGTTTGGCATGAAGCGATGTATTTTATATGTTTTCCTTAATTAGTTCTTGAGGAAAACTATATGTACGCTTAATTTAATAATTGCTTATTGAGTCACAAGCTAATTCCTTTGCAATTATGGTTTTCAGGCTTGATCGATAGAGAACTTGAAGTGAATTTAATCGTGAACTCGAATGGGTCAAAAGGCAGGCTTGGTATCGACATTTCCATCATATGATCACATAAGCATTTTGGCATTTGAGCATTTTGATTTGAGTTCATGTATATATTTTAGTTTTATGTAACTTTATATTTTGAATATTTACAATATATCAAACAAAAGTTTTTGTATAATAGATATATCTTTTGAGAAATTTTTTTTTCTATGCCACATGGTTGTATTAAGGAATGGTTTTCAGGCTTGATCAATAAAGAGCTTGAAGTGAATTTAATCGTGAACTCGAATGGGTCAAAAGGTAGGCTTGGTGTCGACATCTCCATCCACATGATCACATAAGCATTTTAGCATTTGAGCATTTTGATTTGAGTTCATGTATATATTTTAGTTTTATGTAACTTTATATTTTTAATATTTACAATATATCAAATAAGAGTTTTTATATAATACATATATCTCTTCAGAAAAAAAAGTTTTATTATGCCACTTGGTTGTATTAAGAAATGGACACTTGTATGTGGTATCTGGAGGGTACTACATTAAGTGGTATCAGAGCGGGGATTAGATTTCCTCGGGACATGAGTTCATGACATATTATGCATAAGTCATAAATGACATATAGTTGATGTGCGTTGCACATGTCAGGATGGAAGGACACTGAGCTCAACCCATCGGCCAAATGAGTCATCAGAGTTAAATTTATGGACAAATACATATATATGTTTATATGAGCTCGAATTAATTTCTATTTATAACCTCTCCATAAGATGTATGTTCTTATATATTAGTGAATTGATTAAGAGATGAGAGGAATGAGTCAAAGCTAGTAGATAGCATTGTTGATGAGAATTATAAATATATAAGAGAGATAGGTACAAAGGTTTTTATAGTCTTAGTGATTCCACCATAGCCAAGGATGATTATCAAATACGAAAAGACTTTAAGATTAAATTGATTATACTGATACAAAGAGAAGTAGTGATGCAGTGTTATTGTTTGAGCAAGATATGTAATGTGAAGATTAATGTGAATGCATTGTGGTCTTGGTAATGCTCACGTATTATCAATAATAGTATATTGGTGATGCTCAGTTAGATGTAATTGTAGTGTGGTGGATAACTGAGCCCTAATTGAGATTGTTTATAGAAGTATAGTTATTTTGCAAGATTTGCCCTACTTTAGTAGGGAGATGTCTATATTTTAGGGGAGGTTCTGCCAAATTTTTAGTAGATTCTTCGTAAATTATGTTTTTATCATTAGGTTTCTATGATAAAGCCTTGTGTGTGATGGATGAATTATGATCTATAGGTTGTGATATGAAATTGTGAAATATAGGAAAAACATATAGAGACTCGGTGAAAATTGCATTATGTGCTGAAAAGGTTATGAGAATATTCAATGTGATAAATATGTCGATTGGCTTTGCGACCATCGACTATGTAAAATGTTGATAAGTTGATTGGGTAAACGTTCATCAATGAGGTAAATGATACCAAACAATGAGATTGAGGTGTGAAAGTGTGAATTAATGTGAGATGCTATCTCTATTATTGAAATAAATGAAAGCATTAAAATAAGTATTGAGATATAAGATTCGTATGATGTGTATTAAATTGCTTATTGAATATATTTATACTTTTCTAGTATGGAATTGAGGATTGAGGGCATTAGAGACAATGAAATGCAACTGCATATATTTAGCTATATATATATAATCCTCTATATATATGAGTTGATTGTGATTACTAAATGTATCATAAAGGGTGGCTATATAAGTACTGAATTATGTGGGGATATAGATATACTTTGAGTTTATGTTGTGAATGAAATTTATTGTATGAAAGAGTTATGAAGACTATAAAAGGATGAATATACCTGTTTGAGACTCGTGATTGATGGAATATCACATAATTATGAATAAATTGAATTGATAATGTGAAGTATGTTTTTGGGATGTCTCAAAGTTGCTTTAAATCTCATTTGAGTATGAGAAAGTTTGTCTAGCTTTAAGAAGGCTAAATAAGGAATTTTGAGATTTAGAAGGAAAGGAAAATTTAGTCTGAAATATGTGGATAGTATGAAATTGTATAGAAGGTGGACTATTGGCATATAGATTAGATTTGTAAAGGAAATTATTATTTATTCGTGATGTATTCCATGTGGTTATATTGAAATGGTATAGATTGAATCCTAATTATATGATACAAAGCCTGAAATAGAGATTTTTGAAAGATTAACGTATATGGAAGAATTGATAGAAATTATAGATCGAAAGGTGAAGTGAGGTTATCATTCACATAAAGAAGCAGAAATATCCATATTTATTCATGGAAATTAGTGAGTAGTTAATTTCAAGGATGAAATTTTCTTAACGGGGGGGAGAAATGTAACACCCGCCCCTTTAGCATACGTATTTATGACGTATGTATTGTATTTTATGCATAAGAGTTAGTAGACTTTATTTAATTTTAAGAATGTATTTGAGTTGTAGAGAAGGACCTAATTGAAAGGAAAGTTTAGAGTGAAATGTAGCAATAGAAACTTTTGGGCTATTGTGGATTAAGTCCACTTCATTAAGGAGTTATAAAGGTATTTTGGTGATATATATCATAATTATTTAGAGTGAATATTATTATTATTATTGTTAATTAGTTGATATTTATTCTTTTAATAAGTAATTATTATAAGAAGACTTTAGAGGGGGCTAATGGCATTTTATGGTTTGTGGAGTGTATGGGTGTATATGTGTGTGATGGTGGTGTAAAGATTTGTAGAGAAGAAAAAAAGAGTTCTTAAGTGATTTTGGAGAGCTTTGGACATTGATCAAACCAGCAAACAACTGCTTTAGGAAGCCATAGAAGGTTTTTAATTCATTGGAGGTTTATTTGGTAAGCTTTTCTTGTATTATTGGTTGTTTTTAATTAAGTTTTTGCCATAACTGGAGCTATAGAGCTCTGATTTGAGCATGGTTAGACTCAATGAAAACTTCAGAGAGTCCTCTACAATTTCTATGTTTTGAGTTTGGACTGATTTTGATATGAAGAGGGTTGAATAAGGCTAGACATTTTATTGCTCTTACAGATACCTTATTCTACCCGACTTGTTTCAAAAATTCATAATTAACTCTCTTCATATGAAAATTATATGATTTCAATTGGGAATGAAATTATACCCATATAGGTAGAGTCTGTATAAATTTGGTAAATTTAAGAGGTGTCTATGATTATTAGGAATATCATGAACTTTATGCATCAAACATGCCAGCAGTAACATATAGGCTGGTTTGTGAATTTTCTTATGTAATGGTTATATGGTAATATATAGAGTTTTAAAACTCCAAATTGAGCAAGGTCAGATGCTCTGAAAACTTCAGAGAGTCTCTTACAACTTTTATGTTTTGAGCCAAAGCTGAAATTGCTGTTAAGACTGTCTAATTTGGTCGGATATTTTATTGTTCATGCTATCCACTTTATTTTGGCTGGTTTTAATCAAAAAATCCATAATTAATTTCACATATGTCCAAATTAAGTAATTTTAATTGAAATTATTAGTAGACACATATGTCTAGCTTTATTATTATTTTCATAATTTTTGAACTTGTGTGTGAATTATTTGGACACATTGAACTTTGAGCATCTAGTTGCCCTTTTATAATTTTAGGGTGAATTGTTATGCTTGTTTGTTTAAAGGGGCACATGATTGTGTGTAAGAGTTTATAGAGCTAGAGGAGACCCTATTCATTAGGGGGAGCTTTTATTTAAGAAGGAGTTGAAGGCTTGAGGTAAGTAATTATTAATATTATGCTTACATGTAGTAATTTTCAAGTAATTATAGTTATTTAACTATGTTGATTTGTGAATGCTATTTAAGTGGAAAAAATAATGAATATGTGATTATATTGGTATGAGATAATATGATGAATATATATATAAATGTGAGACCATTGAATGATCAATTGAGTTTGTGAAATGATGGATTGTGGATATTGGCACTTATGAGTGCAAGCCACTTGATGTGGTATGATATGATATGCGTTGCTTGTGAGAAAGTTGAATTGTAATTCATTATGAAATATGGAAGTGATGAGAAATGAAAAAGAGATGTTGAATTGTGATGATATAATTGTACCTATGCATTTTGATATGTTGTGAGACTGATGAAAATACATGCATATGGCATGATGTGAGGAAATGTGAGAAATGTGAATGATTGAAATGTGAGGAAAACGTGTGTGTGTGTAGAGACTGAACTAGGCAGAGAGCCTCTACGATCTAAGACTGAGCTGGGTAGAGAGTCTCAGATGTGGCCATTCATGTGATATATATATACGTGTGAGATCTGAGACTGAGCTAGGCAGAGAGTCTCAGAAATGGCCACGGGTATATGAAAAATATGAAAAAGAAAAGAAAAAGAAAAAGTGAGCTTTGTGTGAAACGTGTGTGATGTGTGTTGAGAACTCCGGCCGGATACTAACTTGCATAAACACACATTTTTGCACTATATCATACCATATCTGCATATATGATGAATGAGAAGATTATATTTGTGGATTGTTTGGAATGTTATGAATTGATGTTTTTGCAACATTAACTATTGAGATTTTATGTTGAATATATTTTGTGATATTGAATGTTGATTTGGAAGGAGATGTGATTATGAGGATTGTGGTTGTGAACTATTAATATAGTGTATTTTGGTGCATATGAGATACCAACAATGTTGATTTGGTGTTTGGATATCTTGTTGTGATGTTGAAAATGTTATACAGGTGTTCAAAATTTTGATATCAATTTCAGAACCTCTTTGCCATGGCCGAGTTCAATTTTGAGGATAAATGAAGGGGATCAGGCATGGTTGTGTGTCATTTTGGCATGGCCATGCAGACCAAGAAGAAAAAGTGCCGAAGCAGGTATGACCGTGTGCCATTTCGGCATGGCCGTGCAGATTTAAGAGACACGACCGTGTGTGCCAGAGGTAGAAAATCAAGTCTCAGGCACAGTCGTGTGCAATTCTAGCACAGCCGTGCGCAGCTTTAATGAGGAATTCTTATAGTTTGGCTTGAAGAGATGTATTTTATATGTTTTCCTTAATTAGTTCTTGAGAAGAACTATATGTACGCTTAATTTAATAATTACTTATTGAGTCGCAAGCTCATTCCTTTGCAATTGTGGTTTTCATGCTTGATCGATAGAGAGCTTGAAGTGAATTTAATCGTGAACTCGAATGGGTCAAAAGGAAGACTTGGTATCGACATCTTCATCCACATGATCACATAAGCATTTTGGCATTTGAGCATTTTGATTTGAGTTCATGTATATATTTTAGTTTTATGTAACTTTATATTTTGAGTATTTACAATATATCAAATAAGAATTTTTGTATAATATATATATATCTTTTGAGAAAATTTTTTTTTTCTATGCCACGTGGTTGTATTGAGGAATAGACACTTGTATGTGGTATCTGGAATGTGCTACAATTTGTTTACCTAAACTCCTTTAAAAATTTAAAAACATATATAAATTTTCACTATATATAGACTCCTAATAAATTAAGATTGTATTTTTATCTGTGCAGATTATCTTTTTATCTTTTTTTGAAAGGCAACATATATTTTAAAGATTTTATTCCTAACATATTTTATTTTGATCGTCGTGCTAAACTCATTCCTATTTATAGTGATGCTAAGGAATGCTACATGCACAGGATTGCAGCCAAGACCGAGTGGGTATATTCTTGAAATAACAGGTTCAGCCATACTAAAAATTATCAACAATCTGTATACATATATAAATCCCATTTTCTGGCCCCTAAACTTTCAAGGTTTATTTTATTGAGCCCCTAACACTTATTTGATTTTACTAAGCCCTCATATTATTATTTTCATTCTATTTAGGACTTTTTTAACAGCAGTTAGGCAAATGAGATGTACTCTCCGTCAAAAGACAATGATTTTTTTTAATTTAATTTGAAAAATAACTAAATAATAAAAATTAAAAATAATATTTTAATAAATAAATATCCACTGTTGCTTTTAGTGTCACTGTCTCGCCTGCACCGGTGTTATCATCTTCCTTCCCGGTGTTATCATCTTCCTTCACTCTCTTTTGCTAATGACAACAACTTTAATCTCTTATTTTTTGAAAAAAATAAAAATCACATATACCCAATAGATCATATTCCAATGAAGAGTATCACTTAGAGAGTTTTAAATTTCTTAAATATTGTCTTCATTAATCCGTTTTAATTTCTTTAGTTAACTTTAATCCTTAACTAGCATTGATTCTTAACTGCCACTAACATACTGACATCAATTTGTTCGGAGTTGATGACTCTCTTTCTCTTCTCCAATTGTCACCATCATTATAGATATTGTCCATATTTTTTTAGAATGCTAAAACATTCACCATTGGCACATTCTATTTGTTTAAAGCTCTAAAGAGCAATGGATGTATATACTCACTTCATTCTTCAAGGGAAAATTTTTTAAGAAGATACTTCTTTTAGATATTATTGGCGAGAGAAATAGAAATGTTAAACAAGACATGCTAAATAAGTGAGAGAAAAGTTCAAGTAGTGGAGGATGAGCAACTGATGGTTTAATTTCTGGATGTATACAATTGTAGTGCACACTAAGTGTTTGTAATAATGTCAAACTGAAATTCTAGCACACAGTACCTTTTTCTCACTTGTTTATTTATCATTTTCCTGTACCATATAACGCTGTTAGTTACATATTACTATTATTTTATTTTCAATGTTAAATAAGTCCTAAATATTAACAAAAATAATAGTAAAAAAGTTTAATAAAATAAAAGTAATAATATAAGGGCTTAATAAAATCAAATAAATGTTAAGGGGCTTATATATTTGGATTTTTTTTTGTCATTCACATAACATCTATATTAAAAATCATATTATATTGATGAGTCCTTCTACAGTGTAACTATTGTATATATACAACTAAAACTAAACACCATTAGATTAATTTTATTTTAATTATTGCCATTGATTTGTAAAAGGAATACTAATACACTTATTTAATTTAAATAGACCCATAGTTGAGCAATTAAGCACTTTTTAAAATTCCGTTTTAACAAATCAACAATAATTTTCAGAACAATCCACGCTGAAAATAGGAAATATATTAGTATTAGTATTTTATTAGTTTTTTCTTATTTAAAGCATATTTTAAGAAATTTTTGATCAATATTAATTTATTTTTATTTTTTTTGTACTTAAGTCTAAAGAGGAAATCTTGAAGAGTAAGAATTTTTGTCAACACCTTCTCCAAACCGTGTGCAAAGCCATGTGATTATTTGCCAAATTAGAAGAATAAAAATCATTTAAGCACGACATGGGGAAAGTGTGACTTAAACCGTGTGCATGCGAAAATATGTTCAACATGGCTTGTCCAAGCTATGTCGAAAGCCATGCTTGAAACCGTGTCAAACAACAAAAAGCGACGCGACTTTCCTGAAGCCATGCATCAAACCGTGAGATAATCTACCGAGAGAAAAGAAAAGAAATTACTTCGACACACTTTCATCATGCTGTGTTTGAAGCTGTGTGAATTTGATTTATATTATGACACAACATGGCTTGTAAAGCCATGTGCTTACGGGTTTATGTTTGATTTTTATGTTTTATTTCATTACAAAATTCACTCTTATTTAATTTATTAGTACTCAATATATAGTCTTCTTCGTGAAACGATATCTTTTGTGCTACAATTCACGATCCGTGCGCTTCCGGATTTTGACAGCAACAGAAATTCATTAATTTCAAATCTTGTATAAAATGTTAATAAAATGCGTGAGGCAAACATAACTAATACAGACCGAACATTAATAAAAGGAACATTAATAAAATGTTAATAAAGGGACGATGAACAAAC
>CATIWO010294490.1:0-15122 GCA_949673435.1 Macaranga tanarius
GTGCATAATGATGTGGCAGCTATTCAAAAGTGGATTTTAAGCTGAAGTTTGGATAGATAGAAGCTCATCTTTTAAGCCTATGTTTAGATAGAGTTTGGAAGAGTTTAAATGACCTTTTTCACTAGGAAACTTGGTCCTTTAAATAGAACCATTTATTTTTCATTAAAGGAGCTTTTTTTTAGAAGTTTTAGTTCTGGTTTTAGTTTTTCATTCTCTTTATTCTTCAACATACATTTTTCATTTGTTTTGCTTAGTAGAGGTGATACTTGGCTTGAAGTTAGAAGAGCAAGGATTCCTGACATCATTTGAAAGGGGTTTTTCTTATATCGCTCTTTTATTTAATGGTTATTATATTCAGAATGGTTTTTATTTCTTGTTTGTTTTCTTTTCTCTTTAATATGAGTAGCTAAATCCTTTTTAGGGTTCTTATTCTGAATTGACAATGTACTTATTGTGATTATTGTTAGGTTATTAGATCTAATTCATTGGTTGTTGTTGTGCTTAATGTCATTTTAGGACTGATCACCCTAGAATTGAATTGACATTATAGGCTTAATCGAGAGATAGGTTTTGTAGAACTAGGCAATAACCTATTAATTGCTTAGTTAGTTGAGAGACAATTAAATGGATTACTATTGATTTAAGGTTGTGTTTAAAATTGAAATTAAAAGGCATTAGGTTGGTGAGAGCCAGTGAACTTAGTGTTAATTAATCTTTGATTAATTATAGGTTTATCTGAGAGGAAAATCTATAGTTTCTAAGATCCCTTCAAAATAAATTAGAACTAGTATAGACCTAATTATGTAATCAATTCTTTAAAATCCAATTGAGAATAAAAATCCTAGCTTTTAATAGTTGTTGAATTTGAATTTTACTTTAAGTTGATTTGGTTTTAGTTTCTAAAGAATCTCAACTCTATTTCGTTGTCTAAACAATCAAACATAGTTAGTATTGCAGTACTCAAAACTCCAATCTCTATGGGACGATATCTTTATTTACTACTTGATACGATTTTGTGCACTTGCGGATTACACATACATCAACTATTCACCTGGCTCAGTCTCACTTCTCATATGGGTAGCTATATACCCGGCTCAGCTTGCCCATCTCACAATCACACATCCTCACATTCCTTACATGTTTCACCTTCAAGTGAAACACAATACAACCAACATAACACAATAATATTTCCATGCAATTGCATCTCACAAGTCATCATCATTAATTCACAAATATTTCATCCATGCTCACATTCATAGCATTCAACATATACAATTACAAATAGAAAATACCGTTCATATACCAAAAGTATACCAAAATTATGAATCAGAAACTAAAAATATACCAAAAGTAAACCCATTATATACCAACAGTATACCACATTACACACACATATCATCATTTGGCAACTAATTCTTACATTATCAATACACAACAAGGTAGAAATTCATTTTCACATCATAATCAATACAATTGTATCATAATAAATCATCATCTTAACATTTCATTCTCAATCACTAATTCACAATTCATTTATCTTTAGTAAGTGAAAACATAATTATACACAATAGAGTTTAGCCTATATATGTACATATGTAAGTAATTACTTGCCTCCAAGTGCTCCCTACTTCAAAAAGGGTCTTTCTTCTAATTAGGAGTGCCTTCTTTCCCTTTACCAACTCCTATATATAGTCATTCATCAATCTCCCAAAATAACCATTACACTTGCACCAAATTCAACTAGATGCAATTAAAGACTACAAGTTTAGTATAGCTATATGATGCATACACAAGTCCAATGACCATGAAAATAATATTGTAGACTAACAATTCCAATTGAAATTACTCAAATCAGATATCTATAGAATAAATTATGGATTTTTGAAATAATTTGGGTGCAACAGGGCTGACAGCATGAGCAAGAAAATGTTAAGCCCTACTATCTTAACAACAATTTCAGCTCAAGGTTAAAACACAAAAGTTGTAGTAGACTCTCTGAAGTTTCTAGAACATCTAACTTTACTTAAATCAGAGCTCTACAACTCAAGATATGATAAAAATACTAGGATCAATGCAACATAAAAATAGAACCCGAAATTTAAACAACAAAACCTAACTTCAATTAACAAAAACACATGCTTAGCTTACCAAACTGATGCTCCAATGACTAATAGATCCCCTCAAGCTTCCCAAATATTGTTGATGGATGAGTAGAGAATATCAAAATCTCCTAAAGCTTTATTAAGAATACTCTTCTTTCTTACAATAAAAATCTCTACACACTATCAACACATACACACACATATATCCACATATAAATATACACCAATCAAAAACTCCCATATATGCACATATTAGCCAAGTAATTACTCATGATTAAAATAAAAAAAAACTATTGATATATGTAGAGATTATCACCACAATAGCCATTCCACCCCTTAAATGAATGGCACTATTACCTAATAACCCCTAACTTTATATTGTGACAATCTAATCCCAACTTTCTATACAATTAGGTCACTTTCTACAATCACACACACTCCTAAACTTAAATGAAGTCTATTACTCTCCCATGTATAAAAGGCAATGTATACATTAAAAATACGTATACTAGAGGGTGGGTGTTACACTTACCAACTTAAACCTATAAAGTAACATGTGCATCTAGCTCCAGGCATCAACTATACATATTTACCCACTCATATTATAGTAACATGTATATCCGGCCCAAGCATCGACTATACACATCTACCATTTACAACTATAAATTAGCATGCACATCCAGCCTCAGGCAATGGTTATATACACTAATTTAACCATAATGCTATAAGGTAATATATGTATCTGGCCCCAGGCAATAACCCTATACACTTACTAACCATGTTCCAAATATGGTTTTACCTTTACATGATAGTATATGTATTCAACCCTAAGCATCGACTATACACATTTACCAATCTACCATGTCCTAAATATGGAATCTCTAACTCGTAATGCCATATTCAATTAAAGCTATATCATTTTCTAGGAGCCCTCAAGTATGCTTGTATCACTTAAATCTTCCCATACCTATATATATATATATATATATATATATACAATTACTTAAAGTGTCACTATTTCAATCTTATAGGATTTGGTTCTATTTTCATTCTAAGCACACCAATAAATTTGGTTAATGCTCATGCCCTCATTTTGATACCTTCCTGTCTCATTATTAGTTAATATAATTTAGTCTCTAAGTCATATTCTAGTAAATTTAATAATAGTTATCCTGCTTCATGACTAACCACCTAAATTCTTTATCCTTACAACGTTTAAGTCAAATAAAATTTGGTATTATTTTTAGAATCATTTAGTTTAAGAATTAAACTTTTTAACTACACTTCTCTTCAAAGAATAAGGATTCACCTCAACCTTTAAGTTCATTTATTGAATTCAATTACCTAGTGACATTTATTTACCACTTAATCATGTGTACCTCTGATTCTCTTTTATACTTTACTATTTCTCTATACCTAGTTCAACACAACTTAAATTATAATTTTAGTCTTTTTACTGGAGACCTGATGGTTTATTCACTTAAACTGATATATCGAGACTCCATTTTACTTTATATGAATAACTAGGTCTTATTCTACTTAATTTCTTGAAATCGTACTAATCTTAAATGTTCACGTAGGTTTTTTAATATTTTGGGTTAAGTTTTTATTTCGAAGTTCAAGTTTCTATGCGTGAACAGTGCAGAGGCAAGCTACAGAAGGGCTTCCTCTGAACAAAGGCATCATCCAGGACCTATTGAGGTGTCGCCTCAGTACAGAGGCACCACCTTCATAGTGAGGCGATGACCTCTGCTGAGGTGTAACCTATTCTCAATGAGGCGCCGCCTCATTGGTGATCAAGCGTTGCCTGATCGCATTCTGCAACTCGACAGTTGTAGAAAATTTCACCAAAATTGATTCTAAGCATAATTATATACACCCAATCGATCAAATAATGACTATAACTTGCTTTTATACTAGTATACAACCTAAACAAACCAAAATCATATCAGTATCTCAAAAATTCAACATAGCATTTTCATGCTTTTAAATTAAAGACTTCAAAGTTCTTCAAACAAAAACTTAATTAAATTCAATAGATTTAGGCCACTTACATGATTTGATGCTCAAATTGAAAGTTCTTGATGTTTATGAAAACCCTAGCTACAGTAGTTGGCTTCCTCTTCCTTTATTCTCTTTTTCTCTTCTTCTCTTATTCTCTTCCCTCTTTTTCCTCCCTTTTTTTTCTTTCTCTATAAAACTCAACCACTCAAATTTCTTGGTCCCTCTTCTTTCCTTTCTTTTTTTATAAATCCTCCTACTTTACTTTCTTTCACTTAAGTCCTTATTTCCTTTTCAATTTAGTCCAAATCTCTCCTAACTATAAATAATTCAATAATTTCTTTCAAAAATTAAAATTAACTTCTCACCACATAAATTCAACATATAAAATTAAATTCTTAATTATTACTTATATTATTAATTATATTTTTAGGACACAGATGTTACAATTCTTCCCCTCTAACAAGAATTTCATCCTCGAAATTTGGGGAATACTCATTATATTATTGCTATGAATCTCGTTCACTTAAATCTTTATCATTCTCTTTGCTAAACATTAATATCACGATTCTATTCTTCAAAATTTTCTATATCACAATTCAATTTAACATTTTCCTCTTTTAATTATTGTACTAATAGCATACATAGCTCTTACTAATAGTGACTATCACTAAATTATCTATCATAGATTAAAATAAATAGTTTTTTCTTCATAGAATTCAAAACTACAATTACAATTATATTACTAGGATTATCTCATCTTTTAAGGAGTCTATCTTACAGATTAACCATACATCTATTACTTTAGACATATTTGTTCCTTCCTTGCTCAGTAGCTGTAAACCCTTAAGTTTGCTGAGCACTACCTATAACACTAGCTCTCTAACCTTACAGGTCTAAGTTAATTTCACACCTACACCTGCTTCATTTTGCACTCTAGTGGGGTTTGGATGTCTACTTTCCCTTAATGAGTTTAAAACACTTGATTCTAGCAATAACTGCTCCTCTAACATCCTCTCAGGATAGTTACAAGTATAGTGCCATATCTCACCACACTGATAACACTGCAGTCTTGTATGTCTACTATAATTTTCTATATGGTGACTTTTGCATTCTTCACATTATGACATTCCTTATCTTTTTCCAACATCTACTTGTCCTGGTAGTGCCATCGATTGCCTTATTGATACTTGACTTTCTTGAGGTTTACCATATCCTCTACTTCTAATATTTCCTTCTGAACCAGAGAAAAACTTCAATCTCTTATTCTCATTCCAAAATTGCTTATTCATCTTCTTTTATTGCTCAGCTTCTTCTAACTTTTTATCTAATCTTTCCTGCTCCATGGCTTTCTCAAATCAACCTTTAAAAGTTGTGCCAGCATAAAGATTTAGCTTACCTCGTAGGGATACGTTCAATCCATTCCTAAACTTCTCACTGCTCATCTCTTTTGTAGGATATATATCATTTGCATATTAGTACAGATCTTTAGACTTGTCAGTATACTCCCTGACAGTCATCGAACCTTATACTAAGTTTACAAAAGATACTCTCTTCTACTTTTGAAAAGTCTCAGTCAAATACTCCCTATTAAAATCTTTTTTGAATACATGCCAGGTGAAAACTTCTCCATACAAGTTCCTTACCCTGGTCAACCAATCATCAACCTTATTAAACTTAAGGCCATATACGTTATTCATCTTCTCTTTATCACTTAACTGCAATGTATTGAAAGCCTTTTTCACAGTTTGTTAGCCTGACTAGGGTCCAAAGTACCATGAAAATCATAAGCCCCATACTTATTGGCATGTTCTATAATGTCTCCAGGCTTTCTATATCTTTCTCTTTCTAACATCACCGTCGTTATGGTACGTGCTAAACCAGTAATATCTCTACTGGTGGTGCTTGTTGATTTAGCACGTTCGTTGGCATCGTCGACTGCGGTAATTTATAATTATTTTGCACTCTCATAGGCACATTCTCAAAAATTAAGATAGAAGTAGCCGGTGTTGAACTATCTTGTTGACTATTTAATTGAGCATTATGCATTTTATTCATCTCTTTGCCAACTGATGCTGATGACGGAGGTGATGCTCGTGGAAATGTTTGACCACTAGTTGAGATATTAGCTAACTCAACTAACTCAGCTCTATTATCCTCGATGTCATGCCCTCTACTTCTAACTTAACCTCTACCATGTCCATGACCATGACCACGACCTCAACCTCTTATTAAACCACCTTTAGTTCTGGCCATTTATCTGAAATTCAAAATTAACATACTTCAGTAATAATTGCCATCAAAATTCATATCATCTCTAATATTCATCAAATTCCATATTTCTTAATGTTTACAAAATCTAAAAACCCCAGGCAATGGTTATATACACTAACTTAACCATAATGCTAAAAGATAACATGTATATCCGGCTCCTAACAATGACCCTACACACTTACCAACCATGTTCCAAATATAGTTGTACCTTTACATGATAGTATGTGTATTCAGCCCTAAGTATCAACTGTACACATCTACCAACCTGCCTGTCCTAGACATGGAATCTCTAACTCATAATGCCATATTCAATTAAAGCTATATCATTTTCTAGGAGCCCTCAAGTATGCTTATATCATTATGCTTATATCACTTGAATCTTCTCACACCTATATATATATATATATATATATATGTATATATGTATACAATTACTTAAATGGTCACTATTTTAATCTTATAGGATTTGGTTCTATTTTCGTTCTAAATACACCAACAGCTTCGATTAATGCTCATTCCCTCATTTCGATACCTTCTTGTCTCGTTATCAATTAATATAATTTAGTCTCTAAGTTGTATTCTAGTAAATTTAATAATTGTTATCCTACTTCAAGACTAACCACCTGAATTCTTTATCATTACAATAAAAATTAAACTTTTCAACTACACTTTTCTCTTCAAGGAATAAGGATTCACCTCAACCTTCAAGTTCATTTATTGAATTCAATCACCTAATGACATTTATTTACCACTTAATCATGTGTACCTCTAATTCTCTTTTGTACTTTACTATTTCTCTATACCTAGTTCAACAAAACTTAAATTATAATTTTGGTCTCTCTACCAAAGACCTGAGGGTTTATTCACTTAAACTGATATATCGAGAGTCCATTTTACTTTATATGAATAACCAAGTCTTATTCTACTTAATTTCTTGAAATCGCACTAATCTTAAATGTTCAGGTAGGTTTCTAATATTTTGGGTTGAGTTTTTATTTTAAAGTTTAAGTTTCTACGCGTGAACAATGTATAGGCGAGCTACAAAGGCGCCTCCTCTGCACAGAGGCGCCGCCCAGCACCTACTAAGGCATCGCCTTAGTACAGAGGTGCCGCCTCAGTAGTGAGGCGATGGCCTCTACTGAGGCGTCGCCTCTTCTCAATGAGATGCCTCCTTATTGGTGATCAAGCGTTGCCTGATCGATCAGGCGGTAGAAAACTTTACAAAAATTGATCCTAAGCATAAGTACACATACCCACTCTATCAAATAATGACTATAACTTACTTTCATACTAGTGTACAACCTAAATAAACCAAAATCATATCAATATCTCAAAAATTCAATATAGCATTTTCATGCTTTTAAATCAAATACTTCAAAGTTCTTCAAACAAAAACTTAATTAAATTCAATAGATTTAAGCCACTCGCATGATTTAATGCTCAAATTGAATGTTCTTGATGTTTATGAAAACCCTAGCTGCAGTAGTTGGCTTCCTCTTCCTTTCTTCTCTTTTTCTCTTTTCTCTTCTTCCTCATTTTCTTTCTTTATAGAACTCAGCTACTCAAACTTCTTGGTCCCTCTTCTTTCATTTCTTTATCCATAAATCCTCTTACTTTACTTTCTTTCACTTAAGTCCTTATTTCCTTTTCAATTTAGTCCAAATCTCTCCTAACCATAAATAATTCAATAATTTCTTTCAAAAATTTAAAATTAAATTCTCACCACATAAATTCAACACATAAAATTTAAATTCTTAATTACTACTAATATTATTAATTACTTTTTAGGACACAAATATTACAGCTGATTTAAAAATCTTATTAAATACTTAAAATTTAGTTATTTGATAAGAAATCTCTATCAACTAGCTAAATTAACTTAACCACACCCCCCTTAACTGTTTATACTAGCTAATAGCTTTAGTTGATAAAAATGAACCGTTTACTAAAATGTTGTCAGTTGTTGTTGTTAATATATCAAATGACCATTAAGGGTATAATTTATTTTTAAATATAATTTTTTACATTTATAATAATAATTTAAATTTTTATTTATGTAAAATAGTATATATTAATAAATAATAATTTTGAATTTATTTATTATTAAAATTATTATTATATACTATTTGAAAATTTAACTTTAAAATATATATTTTATTAATACAATTTTTTTAAAAAAAATTAATGATATAAATTTTTTGTTTATTGAATTGCTAATTATAATTTAAAATAATATTTATTTTATTATGAACTATAAAAACTAACTATATGCATTTAATTTGAAAAAAAAATTATTTGTTATTAGTTTTTTATAATAGGGGTAATATAATTCAAATACAAAATAAATTCAAATTATCTAGCAGCTGATGAACAAAAGCTCCAAAATAAAGCTGATTGAATCCGTAGTTATTTTGGATAAAAATAGCTACCAACTGCTGATTTAAAAATCTCATCAAATACTTAAAACTTAGCTATTTGATGAAAAACTTTTGTTAGTTAGTTGAATCAGCTAAACTTATTTATACCAGGCCCCTAGAGATATTCCTTACCTCACTAGGTTGAGGCAGTTGCTAAGGTGCTGAAGTTACTAGAAGCATGCACGTCGGAGTGGATCATGATTATCTAATTACTGCTTGTTGGATGGGTGGGGTGGGTGGCATGGCACCTCCACACAAGAGGTCTCAAATAAGATAGCTCTCCTTACTCTCCAAGAAAATTATTTTTTTGGTATCATTTTTAAGTGTCAAAAAGATTATTAGACTACAACAATTGATAAGTGCGGTGGGTTCTCAAATCTAACATATCCTCCTTCTCTTTTAACAACTAACAATTATATATTGTTAATAACATTATCTACATATTAGGTTAAATTCAGTGACTATTCAAACTCTAATTGCAGATGATGTGTTTTAGAGAAAAAAGTAGTAAACTAACCATTAGAAAAAAAAATAGTGACGATAACTTAATATCTCATATAGAGGCAGTGACGGAAATATTATATTAAAAATTTTGTAGTTATTTTTATTATTAAGTAACTATAAGAGTTCCAACTAATTCGAATCAAAGATGATGGACCATCAAAATAAATAAATTTCTTTTAAAATCTATTTTCTCCATATGTAATATTGAACTTAAAATTTTTTTCTTCAACGATGTATTAAATATAAATGAAATTCGCAAAATTATATGAAATTTATTTGTAATTTCAAGTGATTGTATTTAGTTTCAATAAAAAGTTTGTGAAATTTATTTCCAACTACAACTTTTTAATCTTGTGAAATTGTTCACTACTAAATTAAATTTTAAAAATTAATAGAATATTCAAACAAGTTCATTTCATAAAATATTCATTTAAATCAAAGACTCTTTTTTAGTAGAAAAAGAACTTCATTTCCAATCAAGCAATATTGAAAAATACAAAGTCTACAATTAATCAAGAATTGAGAAAAACCAGCTACTCTCCTCTTGAGGATAAAAGAAATAAAAATAGGCTAAAGCACGGGCAACATAATTTGCCTCTCTTCAAGTATAAATAAAATAAAAACTAACAAAGGAACTACCTAGGTGTTTGATATCCATCATAATAAAACCTAACTAAATCTATTATAATTGGACCTCGAAAACTTTTAGATCAATGAGATACAGTAGCTTTCCACCACCAGATAAGGGATGTTTGAAGATACTACTAATTGAATTCATAACTAACATGCTAATATTTTTATTGTCTCAGCATCATAAAAGCTCATTAATTTAGAATCTTGGAAGCTCGAACTTGTCCCTCTCCATCACAAATTATCACTTGTAAACTAGTTCCTTTGTTTAGTCTGCAAATGGCATTAGTGTTGAGTTTAAAATTGTTTATAATGGGTACTTCCTATTTTTAGGATTTATTAGACCTTTGAGTTAGCTTGTTTCCAACCCACAAGCTTTTATGCTCCCCTAATAACATTTTGGCTTTACTAACATACTATTGGAAAATCATAACACTTTTTATCATGTATAAGAGAATTCCTAGCAAACCCTAATAACTAAAGGTGCATCATTAAAAGCTCGAAGCCTTTAGGGGGCGAAAATTGACTCTGCATTAAAATTTAATTCAAAATAGACCCAATGCATATATTTTTTATTATTGAATCTCAAAGTGTTGTAACATTAAAACTAAAAGAACCAATTATAATCATTTAGAGTATGTTCAATTGTTTCAGGGGCTTTACTACATCTTCGACAGTTTGGATCAACGTCCATCCCTTGCTTATGTAATTAACTAGCAACTAGCAAGATCCTTTTAAGAAATTTCCATAAGAAAAGCTAAATTTTAGGAGGGATTCTTCTAAATCCACTTCTTACCTATATAAGAAGAAGTTGATAAGGGTTGATTTCAATTTTGACCACTTAATGAAATTGCGATAGAATAAGATGATTTTACTGAATATGTGCCATTTTTTATGTGGTGCCATGTAACTATATCCAGTGGTCTACGCCATCTTAATAAGATTGCTAAAATTTATAGGCTTTCTATGGGAGAGTAATTCTTAAAATAATTTCCAATTTCAAACTTGCCTATTCTCAAGCATAAAAGCATTGATTATCACATTTGGATCCCACCTAAAATTAGGTGATGTGACCTTAAAACCTAATTATTTTAGAAGCCACCAATCTTGCCAAAATCTAGGAGATTCCCTACTACCTACTCTCCCTCTTTTTCCTCTTCTCAAAAGTTCCCTTGCTTTCATTAAGCTTCTCCAAACTAAGCTCAGATTATGTCCCATCGAAGCATGTAAAACTGAACCTCTTAGATAATATCTAGCCTTGAATGTTTGAGCAAAAAAGGAATTCTTCTCAGTGAGTAGTCGTCAATTTTGCTTATTTAGCATTGCATCATTGCAAGCTTGTAAATTTTGAAATCCTAACCCTCCCTTAAATTTTATTTTACACAATGAGCTCCAAGAGCACTAATGAATTCTCTTTCTTCTTATTTCTAACCACACCAGAAATTAGTAATTAGCAAGTTAATTTCTTAACAAATTTGAATTAATAGTTTAAAACAGCTCATAATGCAAAGAGAAATTACTTGGGCCACAAATTTATTTAAAATCTCCTTTCCTACCACTGAAAGGAGTCTCTCTTTCCAATTACCCAACTTTTTCCATACCCTGTCAATTATGGCTTAGAAGAGATGCCTCAAAGAATCATGAAAAAATAAGTATTAAGATTCTGAGATAATAGCACTAAAAGCAATTATGAATTTGTCATAATTAACTTATTGACTTAAAACTTTTTCATAGCTCTACAAAATTTTTTGTATTTAACAAGCTCCACTGGATTTGATTTTCCAAGAATAATGTTATCATTTGCAAAAAAGAGGTAAGAAATGGAGGGGGTGGGGGCAGCTCTTCTAGGCACTTTGTATCGATGGAGAATTCTCTTTCTTTAGCTTTTTTTTATCAAACTATATAAGGACTTTACACATAACAAAAACAGATAGGGCGAAAGGCGACTCTCCCTGATGAAGACCCCTTAAAAGGTAAAAATCTCTACAACCACACCATTAATGAAAATAAAATAAGACATTATGGTGATGCATCTCATAATTAACTCTACCCATTTAGAAAGAAAATCTATTTTATTCATGACTCACTCTAAGAATGTCCATTCTAGTATATTGTAGGTTTTATTCATATATAATTTTTGTAGCACCCTCAACATACTACATAAATGAATCTATATACACAATAACACATAACATGATATATATATTTCTTTTTTCAAAAGATAAGCATTTATATAAAATTCTTACCAAATATACATTGTACTTTTATGTACATACATAATCTGGATATCAATATATATATATATATAGCTTAAATACAAAATTGCTTGAATGTTGTGCTGATGCTCATATGGATGGAATTGTCAATACCTAGTCTGCCTTTTAACCCACTTGAGTTCACAAAGAACACACTTCAAGCTCTAATTAATGAGTGCTTCAAACAAGTCTAATTATTGCCTGAAAACCACAATTGCAAAGAAATGAGTTTGAGACTCAATAAGCAATTATCAATATAAAGATATATGTAGTTCTTCTCAATAACTAATTAAGGAGAATATATAAATAACATTGCTATATATATAATGCAAGAAGTTTCTCAACATGCTATGCACGACCATGCAAGAAAAGCACACAGCCGTGCCTGTGGCTTATCTATTTCACCTCTCGCACACTCGGCCATGTTATAAAGACACACGACCATGTTCATTGAAACCGCACGGCCATGCAACAATGGCACATGGCTGTGCCTGAATCCCATATTTTTCTTACTAATGGCACACGACCGTCTCAACAAGACATACGTTGTGTCAAATGTCCTAAATTCGATATCATAATTGTGCACGACCATGTTTAAACATTATATGGTCGTGTCTAACAACCTATACAACATTTAAAATAGTACAACAAGATATCCAAACATCAGAATACATATCTAGACACCAAACATCATTTATAAGTGTCTCGAATACATCAAATCTCACCATTCCTAGCAAACTACAACAAAATCCTGACATTCACATCTCACATTAAATCCACATTCAATATATATATAAATAAACGCAATGCAATAATACATGATCATGCATATTAGTTATCTAGCTGGAATCATCGTCACACATTTTTCCTCACACATAGCCAATTTAGGCTTTGTCCTCACAATTTTACATTTTTCATACAAGTGGCCACATTCTGAGACTCTTTGCCCAGCTCAGTCTCATATCTCACATTCATACATTTATTTTGGGTAGCTATCTGCCCAGCTCAGCTTTTCCATTTCTCACAATTTCTGTATATCATATGTGGCCACTTTCTGAGACTCTTTGCCCAGCTCAGTCCCAGTTTCATTTTCCGTGGAGGCTCTCTGCCCAGCTCAGTCTCCACACTCACACATTTTCCTCACATCATGCCATATGCATGTATTTTAATTATTCTCACAACATATCACAATGTATATGTACATTTAAATCATCACAATTTAACAATATATATATTACACCACACCAAATGGCTTGCACAACATATGTGCCAATATTCATAATTCATCATATCATATTCTCAATCATCCAATTCATATTCTCATCATTTCCATTTTTTATAGTGAATCACAATTCACCTTTCTCGCAAATAATGCATATCAATTCATATCACCTCAAGTGGCTTGCACTCATAGGTACCAATGTTCACAATTTATTACCACACATGCTCATATTCATAACCAATTATAAATTAAAAGTATACCAAAAGTATTCCTACAATAAACCAAAAGTATACTAAAAATAAACCAACCATATACCATATATATATATATCATATTTTCTCACAACAACATTTCCATATATATATTCATCATGCTTCCTTATCACAACATTTTCATATATATATATATATATATATACTCATCATTCTTGCCACGTAAATGACATACACAAATCAGTATAGTTAAATAACTATAATTACTTAAAAAAGTACTACATGTAAGCATTATAATAATAATTACTTACCTAAAAACTTCAACTCCTTCACCAAGTAAAATTCCCTCTAGTGAGTAGGATTCCCACTTCCTCTTTTAGCCCTTAAACTACATCACATACCAATTTAACACTTAAACATAGCAATTCACTTAAAACACCACAACGTGCAACTAAATGCTCCTAATTCAAAATAAATCCAAAGTTATACACATTAATCCAAAAACCCCCAAATTGCTACCAAAGCTAGGGTTTTAAGTCTTCTTCAAATTCCAATTAGAATCACTTAATTTGGTTGTGTGTGGAATTAATTATGGATTTTAGAATCCATTTGGGGGTTAAATATATTGGTGGTCACCAAACTTTGCACTTATTTCATTTTGAATACTGAACTTTAATTTGTTTCATAAAGGTAACCTAACTTTAATTTTATTTTATCCGGTAGTCACCCGACGCCGGCGTGCTGATGTGGCAGTCGGAAGGCGAATATTCTCAGAATATTCGCCACGTCAGCAAGCCAACTCAGATTGTGACCGAAACGAAATTAATTGAAGTTTAGACCCAAAATAAAATAAGTGCAAAGTTTGGTGACCACCGAAATAATTGCCCTTGTCAAAAAGTTTATTTAATTTAAATTAAAAAATTCATTTAACCAATGTATTTCGCAATATATAGTACTATGAATATTGAGAATATATAAATATTTATGAATAATTTAATATAATATTTATTAGCTGCAGATAAGTAAATAATAAAATCGATGATCAATAAGTAATTATTCAGTCAAATAATAAATGAAAATTTGATTTATATTATTTATAACTTATTTATATTAAAATATTTTAATTTTTTTTTGAAGATATTAATTGTTATTTTGAATACAATATTTATTAATTAAAATTATAAAATAATAATTTTTATTACTGTTTTTTTATATTATTAACTTAATTAAGTTAGAAAGTACAAATTTAAAATTTTTTACAATTTTTATAAAATGAGATATTAATGTTAGATATCCAATAACTAAAAATAATAAAAATATTATTATTTTATAATTTTTGTATGAATAAATAAATTTTTTTAAAAATAAAAATTAAAATAATATAAAAGAAAACTAAAAATATTTTAATATTTATAAAATCATAAAAATTTAGATTGTGAAAAAAAAATATTATGAATTCCACGCATTGCAAATTGTAAAAATTTTAAAATCATATTTACATAATT
>CATIWO010294531.1:0-11090 GCA_949673435.1 Macaranga tanarius
GAATTACATGCAAATGGCTATTTTACTCCAAACAATTTCTAAATTTTACAACTTAGTCCGAGTTTGATTTATTAGTCCATTTTTATGCATTTAAATTGGTTAAAGCATTCACATATCTATAATTAAAATAAAACATAAAAATAAACTATACAAAGGAAAAGGGGGGAGGAGAAATGATTACAACCCTTTTGTGCGACGATTAAATAAAATAAACAAACTAAAGAAATGGGGGGAGGAGAAATGATTACAACCCTTTTGATACAACAATAATAATAATAATCAAAACAAACAATAAGCTAAATAACTAAATGATAAAATACACAACTAAAAAAGGTACCAAGGAATAAACAAATAAGCAACAGCGCAGAAATTAAACATGCAATGAAGATTCATTTTATCCAGAAAACATGAATCAAACAAAATACAATAAGGGTGCATTTCAAGAAGATAATAAAGCAAGTATAAGACCATTCTGAGTCACAGAGGCGCACGCCTCTGCGTCACAGGGGCATGCGCCTCAGCGAAAAGGGGCGCACGCCTCATCACATAAAGGCGCATGGCTAATTAATGGTAAGAAATTCAAAACTGAGGTGCTACAGTGCAGAGGCGTGTGCTTCTGCAAATAGAGGCGTGCGTGTCTACATAGGGGCGTGCGCCTCTATGAAGGCATGCACGCCCTTTGATTAAGAACAGAGTAACTAAAAAAAGCTAACTAGATGCTAATAATTCAAAATAACATCTCAAATCAATATGCAAAGACCGAAAATAAACTAATTACTTAATGAACACCAAGAATAAATACTCAAATGAATCATGTAACAATTTAACAACAAACAATTAGATAAAATAAATTTTAAAAGAAATGAGTAAAAAAGGGGTTACTGTGAAGCTTGAATTGAGTGAATTTTGCCCTCAGATAGTCCGAATTGCTTCCTTTTGCTTCTGTTTCGGATTCAGACCACAGATGATTCCTTTTGGATTTTTCTTTTTATTTTTTTTGTTTGTTTGTTTTTCTTTTATTTTTTTTTGTCTTTTTCTATTTTTTTTTCTTTTCTTTCTTTCTCTCCCGTTTTTCTTTCTTCTGATTTGCCAACCCCCCTTTTACTTCTACATACTCTCCTATTTATCAGCCCTTTCCACTCGTTGTTTTTCCTTTATTCTCTCCCATTTACTCCGCCATCAAACTGCCACTAATGGCACAGAACGTGGAACAGTTGTCCCACATTCTGTGTTCTATGCGTTACTGTATATTTTTTATACTCTACGTAACTGAGGCGTGCGCCTCTACTGACGAGAAATGGGCTTTAAATGGGCTTGATTTGGTTTGGGCTGAAAGCTTTGGTTTATGGGCCGGGTTAGGTGTTTTAGGTTTGCCAGGTGAGTTTTGGGCTTTTCCAAATGAGTCTGAATCCAATCCTTCATCAATCTGGGCTTAAATGCAGACTTTCATCATTGGACTTTGGCCTCGCGAACCGGGCTGAACCTCATGTCCACACGTACCAATTTAAAATTCCATATCGGTACGATCCTATTTTTCAAGACGGCTCAATATGGAGATTTAGATTGATATTGTATGGTTCAAAGCGAGAATTCAAGAATTTAAAAACATCCATCTAAAAAGTATAAATGAAAATGCACAATAAATTTACAGTACAAAATTGGGAATAATAACATTATTTTATGTCAAAAAATAAATTAAAAATCAATAAAATTAAAATAAATGAAATATAATTTAATAAATTATAAGATTTGGAACCATACAATGTTTGTTTTCTTATTTTTATATTTTAAGTTTAAAAATAAATATAATAGACATTCCACATTTTTTAGTTGTTAATAATAATATTCTTATTTGTTATTTGAATAATTTGGAACTATATAATATTAATTTTCTTATTTTTATATTTTAAATTTAAATTGTGATATAATGAATATTCCACATTTTTATTTGTTAATAATAATAATAATAAATATTTTGTTAATAATTTATTTATTATATTTTAAACACAAATATTTTTTTTATTATATATTATTATACATATGTCACTTAATATATATAGGTTGATAATATAATGAAAAGTAAGCCTAATTACTTTAAAAAATTATGAACTTTACGAGTTTTAATAATTTTAGCATGTTCTTTCAATTTTTTCTTAAGACATCATGAACTTTATATTTTTTTAACAATTTTAATATATTCTTTTAAATTTTATAAAATAAAATCATAAACTTACAATTTTTAATAATTTTGACATATTCTTTTTTTAAAAAAAGTTAAAACTCTAAAGTTTATGATTTTTTAGATAATTAGACCAATATTAAATTATATTTGTTTAATGAGAAAATTTTAAAAAATGACATGTTTGACAAGCCTTCTTTCTTTTATGATCCAGTACTTTTTATTTTTCAGACTTGATTTTTACATTTTCAGTTTTGATCTTTTTTTTTATCTTTCAAAAATGACTTTCTCCTCCTAAACCATCTACAACCATGAAGCACCAGTTCAAAAGAAAGAAGAAGAAGAAAATAATTTTAAGACCTCCATTGATTTAAAAAATACACACTATACTGCACACAGATACCTGGAAAAAAAACACTTCTGATAAACAAACAAATAAAACCCTAGAATTCTCCCCTATCTCTAAACTCTAAGCTTGATTTTGACTTCACTCGATCATTCATGGCTTCTTCTTCTTCTTCTTCTTCAACGTGCTCTCCCAGCTCTCTCCAGCTTCGATTGGCCATGAATTGCAGGAAATGTAGAGGATTACCTACTTTTATTCTAGTATGACCTCAAATAAGGAGGATTGATCGTCTTTGTGTGTCTTAAATTTGGAATGAATTCGAACGATACCATTTTAGAATTTCCTCAAGTGCTGAGTTCGCTGATGCTTTCACTGGTTGGTCTGATTCTGATGATGGTGATGAGTTCGGTGAGACGTAAAAGAAGAATTGGCTTCAAGGTATAGGACAAAGAAAGAGAGAGAGTTGTTATTATTGCGATTAGTTTCTAGAAACTTCAATTGAACATAAAATTAATTTTAATTTAATTTTCAATTAAACATGATTATAGCCTGCTTGATATATTATTAATGGACTAATAACATTCATATTACAGGTATTAATGATTCCACGTCTGTATATGCCCGTGGAGGAGGACCTAATATTATGGGGAAGAGGCTATCAAGGCTTGTCGAGTCGGTCAAGGTGCCATTTGAATTTCATGCTGCTGCCATGCCAGATTGTGAGGTTCAGATAAAGAATCTTAGTTAACAAAATTCTTACAAAAATATATACACTTTGCAATTTGTGAGAAATATGTGCATTTCAATTCAGGTTATGCGTGATGGAATGATAGTGCAGTTAGGAAAGTACAATGATCTAATGGAGTCTGGCATGGATTTTGGAGCACTAGTTGTAACACTCATATTTTGGGAAGTTTTGTTCATATAATATATCTTCATGACATTTATAGTAGAGTTGTGGATTATATTTAAGTGTGGGTATGTACATGTTGGTAGAGAGGAGTATATTTGTTAAGAAAGTTCTGAAATTATTTATCAAAATAGAAAGTTATGGATTATTGGGTAATTATCCAAGCTCATTAAGGAGGTATAGAGATTTTGTTGTGATATTTATGTATATTTAGTTATATTATTAGTATTATTTTATGGTGATAATTATGCATTTAATTAAGGGAGACACCTTAGGAGGGTATTTGGTAGATTATGATTGGTGGAGAGGTTTATGTGTGTTGGTGTGTAGAGAATTTTGAGAGGAAGAGAAGAGAGTGAATTATGATTGGTAGATGAAACAAGACCTGCTCACACTGTACTTATACAGGACACATGTCTGAATTCAAAATTTCACCATTAATTGTGCAGACTTTGTATTGATATGAATTTTGGATATGTTATAACCTTATGTGTCTAGTTTATAAAAAAAAAGAGATAAAGTAATTTGGAATTGTGTGGTGAGAGTTATTCTCTCTCATGTCTAGCAAGGTCAAACTATTCCCATAAGAAAGAAATATGCAGAAATGTTAGGCTTACACATATACATAACATATCCTATAATTATTATGCATATAATTTATTAATTATTTCACTTGCTTGAATGTATGTGATATATTTTTGAGTAATAAATATGCATAGTATCTACCTATATGTATTCATGCTATTATGGATTACATAATTTGAGCATGTGTATGGTTTGTTTGAGGGCACGTATTGTGCTATGACATTTAGTGGTATCAGCACAGGGATTAAATTCCCTCGAGATGTGAAAACATATTGCATTCACGACATATCATGCATAATTCCTATATGACATATAGTTGATAAATGTCGATGTATCAGGATGGAACAATACCAAACACCTCCCGTTGGCTCAAAAGAGTCTTCTAAGTCAGTCCATAGGTAAGTACCTATGCATAAAATCCTAATCCTAACCTCCTCCACAAGCTCCTTATCTACCATTTATGAAAGAGTTTGTGCAAGCTATAAGGGAGATGACATAAAAATGAAATGAAGGCACTCTTGATGAGAATTACGAGAAGATTAGAAAATAGGGTGCTAAATCTTTTGTAAGGACCACTGACCCAATGTTAGCTGAAGAATGGCTGAGAAGTACCAAAAGAGTGTTAGATCGATTTGAGTGTACTCCTGAAAAGAGGGTAAGTTATGCGGCGTCATTATTTGAACAAGATACTTTGGATTGGTGAGAGACGGTGCCAGAAAGTAGGAATGTACCAATGATGATAACTTGGGCAAATTTCTTGTAAGTATTCATCGACAAATATATGTCAGTTGTATATAAAGACAAGAAAAAGCTTAAATTCCTCAACTTGAAGTAAGAGGACTTATCGGTAGCCGACTATAAAGTTCAATTTGTATAGCCATCAAAATATACACCTAAAGAAGTAGCTATGGATGAACTCAAGAGGAATAAATTTGAGAGAGGGTTGAATCTTGAGATTCGAGAGAAGATAGTGGTGAAGCCACCTACATATAGAGATTTGTTAGAGATAGCAATTCGAGCAGAGGAAATCATTCTGGAAAGGAATGCATTGGAAGCCAAAAAGAAGAGGACTACCGGTGTGTTTACTTCTTCTTCAGTTAGAACCGGGAGAGGATCATCCTTTAGTGGTTCTGAATTCCAATAAAGCAGTTTTTTAGGATAATAATTTAGTCGACCTACTCAATCAACAGGGAGTATTTCCAGAAGAGGAATTGGAAGATTAGGTAATCAAAGAGATGGAGGGAGAAGTAGACCGATGAGTAGTGTATCTGCTTCTACATGCAACAAGTGTGGAAAATTCTATTCTGGAGAATATTGGGGGTCTAGAGTGATTATCTGCTATTACTGTAACCAACCTAGACACATCATCAGAGATTGTCCAGCAAGAAAGAATGTTAAAGGACCTCAAATGACGGGGCAAAGTAGTGCGGGTGAAAATACCCTTTAGATGGGTCGAGGAAGAGGACATGGAAGAGGGAGTGAAGTTGGCACTTTCGCATCGACAAGAATAATTGGGCAAGTTCAAAACTAAGCTAGGGTGTATGCTATCACGAGGCAAGAAGCTCCAGTTGTACCAGATGTAGTCACGGGTACATTTAAGATCCTTGGTTATAAAGCATTTTTTAATAGATTCTGGTTCCACATGTTCATTTATATCCTATGAGTTCGTATTAAAAGTACATAGTATTTTGAATCATTAGGATATAATATCCGTGTGACTAACCTATTGGGGGTACTATAATTGTTAATATGGTAATTAAAACATGTCATATAGAAATAAAGGGTAGGATTGTACAAGCTGATTTAGTAGTAATTAATTTAGAAGAGTTTGATGTTATATTGGGTATGGATTGGCTATCCAAGCATCATGTTGTTGTGAACTGTTATACCAAAGAAGTGACCATTGAGACTTCAGGGCAAGAAAAGATAATTTTAATGGGAGAGAAAAAACTATTCCTTTTTGTTTGATTTCGACCATAATGGCTTTTCAATTAATTAGAGATGGGTGTGAAGTATATTTGGCCAACATCATTGATACGTTAAAGGTTAGTCCGAGAGTTACAGATGTACCTATTGTTAAAGAGTTTTCAGATATATTTTTACATGAGTTACCGAGATTGCCACCACATAGAGAAGTGGATTTTAAAATTAAGACTGTACTAGGAACATCTATAATATCAATTGTATCATACCGGATGACACCATTAGAGTTGAAGGAATTGAAAAAATAATTAGAGGAACTGTTAGAAAAAGGATTTGTTAGGCTAAGCATTTCGCCGTGGGGAGCACCGATGTTATTTGTGAAGAAGAAAGATAGAAGCATGAGATTGTGTATTGACTATAGGTAATTGAACATAATAACAGTGAAGAATAAATATCATTTTCCCAGAATTGATGATTTGCTTGATCAACTTAAGGATGCATCTATATTTTCAAAGATTGATGTGAGATCTGGCTATTGGCAACTTCAGGTAACAGAAACTTCTATTCCCAAGACTACATTTAGGACTATATATGGACACTACAAATTTCTTGTAATGCCTTTTGGATTGACTAATACACCAACAGCCTTTATGTCGTTGATGAATAAAATATTTCAGCCGTACTTAGATCAGTTTGTTATTGTATTTATTGATGACATACTCATTTACTCTTTAAGTCGGGAAGAACATAAAAAGCATATTCAAGTAGTCTTACAGATTTTACAGGAGAAACAGTTTTATGCTAAATTTAGTAAATACGAGTTCTGGATGGAAGAAATTACATTTCTAGGGTATACAGTATCTAAATGAGGGAGTAAAGCTCGATCCAGCAAAGATTAAAGCTATCTAAGAGTAGGAACTGCCTAGAAATATGACAGAAATTTGAAGTTTCTTAGGATTAGCTGGGTATTACAGAAGATTTATGAAAGATTTTTCCATAGTTGCTAGACCTTTGACTGCTCTATTGAAAAATAATATTTCTTTTTGATGAAATGATGTATGCCAACGTAGTTTTGAGAGGTTGAAGGGAGCCCTCACTACTACCCCTGTACTTGCTTTACCAACTAGAACTGGAGGTTACGTAGTGTATATCGATGCTTCAAGTCAAGGATTAGGATGTGTGCTCATACAAACTGGAAGGGTGATAGCTTATGTATCTAGGCAATTGAGACCACATAAAATGAATTATCTGACACATGATCTAGAGTTGGCTGCTATTGTGCATGCATTGAAGACTTGGCGACATTATTTATATGGAGAGACATTTTCTATTTTTACTGATTATAAAAGTTTGAAGTATATCCCTACTTAGAAGGAATTGAACTTGAGACAAAGAAGATGGATGGAACTATTAAAAGATTACGATTGTATTATTAAGTATCACCCGGGGAAGGTAAATGTGGTAGCGAATGCATTGAGCCGAAAAATAGTGGAATGTTCTGCTAGGATAACTTATTATGATGTGGGCAATTTAGTGGCTTTGCGAGCAATGAATGATGTATTTGATATTGAAAGAGATCATTTATTAGCTAACTTATAGATTAGACCATCGTTGAGAGATCAAATTCAAAGTGTTCAAATGGAAGATTCATATTTAAAGAATATGAAAGAAAAAGTAGAAACTGGAACCAATTCTCAATTTGCACTCATGGAAAATGATATGTCGGTGATGGAAGATCGTGTATGTGTACTAGACACTGGAGAGTTAAGGAAATAAATTATGAATGAAGCTTATTCTACTCCATATGTAATGCATCCTGGAAGTACGAAGATGTATCGGGACTTGAAACTAATATATTAGTGGCCGACAATGAGGAAAGATATGGCAAAGTTCGTTGCAAGATGTTTGACTTATCAGTAAGTAAAAGCTGAATATTAAACACCTGCAGGAAAATTACAACCTTTAAAGATTCCCGAATGGAAGTGGGATAAAATTACAATGGATTTTATTGTGGGGTTACCTCAAACTTTTCAAAAATATGATGCTGTGTGGGTAATAGTAGATAGATTGACCAAATCGACTCATTTCTTACCGGTTTAAACAAGCGACTCTATGGATAAATTAGCTTATTTGTATATTTCAAAAATTGTGAGATTGCATGGAATTCCTTTATCAATTGTGTCTGACAGAGATCCCAAATTCACTTCACATTTTTTGAGAAGTTTGCAATAAGCCTTGGGAACAAAATTACATTTCAATACGGCTTTTCATCTTCAAACAGATGAACAATCGGAGAAAATAATTCAGACATTAGAAGATATGATGAGAGCTTATGTACTTGAGTTTAAAGGCAACTGGGATGATCACCTACCATTGATAGAGTTTGCATATAATAATGGTTATCACTCCAGCATCAGAATGGCTCCGTATGAAGCATTATATGGAAGAAAATGTCGAAGTCCAGTATGTTAGGATGTAGAGGGATTGAGCAAGGTTTGATGCTTTAAAAATTTCAGAGTGTCCTCTACAACTTTTGTAATTTGAGCTTTAGCTGATTTTACAGTTAAGGTTGATTGGTAGGGCTTGACATTTTCTTGCTCATGCTGTCAACTCTATTTTATCCGGATTTAATCAAAAATTTATAATTAATTCTATACATATCTAATTTGAGTAATTCCAATTGAAATTGTTAGTAGACTCATATGTCTAGCTTCAGTATTATTTTCATGATTTTTAGACACGTGTATGAATTATTTGGATACATTGAACCTTAAATATCAAGTTGCACCTAGTTGCATTTGAGTGCAAGAGTCATGCTTGCTATGTGGTATTGATGTATAAATTATGTGTAGGCATTAATAAGGATATTAGAGACACTACTCACTAGGGGAGTTTTGCTTTTGAAGGAGTTGAAGCACTTTGTATAAGTAATTATTAATATAATGATATATATATTGATTCTCTTGAATATAAAAAATGAATTGCTATGAATGAAATGAGTAAGATATGTGATGTGATATGAAATTAATATATATGGATTGTGGAAATATTGAATTGTGATTACTTGTGATATGAAGTAAGATATGGCCATTTGAAAGATGAATTGTGTATGTGTATATGGCTTGATTGAATGATTGTGAAGAAAGGTGAGGAATATGTGAAATGGTGAGGCTGAGTCGAGCGGATAGCCTACACTGATTATGAAATCTGGGACTGAGCTAGGCGGATAGTCTTAGTGGTGGTCACATGTGAAATATGAATTGTAAGATGGCAAGCTAAGCCGGGCGTATAACTACCCAATGATATATATGTGAGGATGTGAGAACTGGGACTGAGCCGGACAGATAGTCTCAGTATGCGACCACTTATGAGAAATGCAATTGTGAGGTGGTTCCGGCCGGATACCAAACTATGATGTGTGATATAAATGAATGAGTTTTGGAATTATGGGTTGAGATGTGATTGTTAATTGATATTGTTGTGGTAT
Source organism: Macaranga tanarius (assembly GCA_949673435.1). Lineage (NCBI taxonomy): Eukaryota > Viridiplantae > Streptophyta > Magnoliopsida > Malpighiales > Euphorbiaceae > Macaranga > Macaranga tanarius. Next base: position 9,431 of record CATIWO010294531.1, read on the forward strand.
ATGTTGTGTATATGTTTGGTATATGTTGTGTATATATTTGGTATATGTTTGACATAATTCTATATATGATCGATATGTGTTGGAATTAAGGTTATAATTCATACTTGAATTTATTTTATAAGATTCTTGTTATTATATCACTTCATTAGTTCTTAACAAGTGATATATGTGTACTTATATTAATAATTGCTTATTGAGTCGCAAGTTTACCCCTTTGCAATTATTTTTCAGGAAGTAGTTAGAAAGAGCTTTAAGCTTACTTATTTAGTAATTTCTGGAGGCCGAGGTGTGCTTGGTGAAATCATATGCCATTCTCATCGTCATGCATCATTCGTATTTTGTATTGATGCTATAAATATTTGGACTATATATAATGTTTATGTTGAGAATGTATTATGCAATATACATACGTATAGCGGATTGTGAAGTTTGTGTATATGGTTGAGAATATGCAAACATATATATGTTATTTGAAGGAGTAAATCTATATTATATGTGTGAATTATTATTCAAGAAGCATGATGTGTTTGTGCATTGCAAATAGGTGAAACTCTTTGGATGTTTATTTGGGACTGGTTCGGGTAACTGTTCCAGCAGGCTACCTGATGTTGAATAATTATTTTGAGGATGTTAGAGACTGATTTAGACAAAGTGATAAACATGAGTTTTGTTCCTTTATATGTTATCTAAAACCTTGTGAAACGGTTTTATGAAATAATATGCGTGTAATGAGAAATCATACTTGGAGTGGGATTGGTTCTGCTTGCTTTATCTATAAGTAGTCCAATTTTACCTAGTAATATGAGGACCTTAGAGGCTGAATTAAATAAATTATAAAATATAAAAGTTGTTAATTTATATGTTAACTAAGTTTCTGGAAAATGGTTTTGCAATTGAACTTGTATAATTTGAGAAATTCTAGATGAAACGAGACCTGCTCACACTGTACTTATGTAGAACACATGTCTGAATTCAAAATTTCACCATTAATTATACAAACCTTGTATTGATCTGAATTTTGGATATGTTATAACCTTATGTGTCTAGTTTATAAAAAAAGATCAAGTAATGTGGAATTATGTGGTGAGATTTATTCACTCTTATGTCTAGCAATGTCAAGTTGTTCCTATAAGAAAAAAATATGCATAAATGTTAGGCTTACACATATACAAAACATATCCTATAATTATTATGCATGTAATTTGTTAGTTATTTCACTTGATTGAATGTATGTGATATATTTTTGAGTAATGAATGTGCATGGCATCTATCTATATGTATTCATGCTATTATGGATTACATAATTTGAGCATGTGTATGGTTTGTTTGAGGACACATGTTGTGGTATGACATTAGTGGCTGCCCATAAAACTGCTATGGAGCTTGTGAATAGGGGTGAGCAAAAATAACCGAAAACCGAATTACCGAACCGAACCGAACCAGTCGGTTCGGTTTTTAAAAACAAAATACTAATTCGGTTTTTAGAGTAAAAAATAGATAAAAACCGAACCGAACTAAACTATAGTATATTATAAAATTTTATATATATTTATAGTTCGGTTTGATTGGTTTATTACTAATATTTTAAATTTTATTAATAATATTAGTTTCTAAATATATAAAACTCTTAATAAAATTATTTACTACCAAAAAAATTCTA
>CATIWO010294537.1:0-22705 GCA_949673435.1 Macaranga tanarius
CATGAACACTCATCAATAGTCAACGTAGCTAGAATTATTATATTTTATTCCTTTGTGATGGTAACCATGAGGAAATACATGAAGAGAAGTTGGAATATGAATGAAATGGTTGCAATTTTGAATACTTTTAGTTTATTTTTCGTATATGAAACAGTACAATTTTGAATATTTTTCTTTTATTTTCTATATATGAAACAGTCTGCTACAATTCTGTAAGATTAATGAATAACACTAATCAATAAAATTTTTAATGCTTTTAGTTTTTTTTGTATATAAAACGGTGAAATTTTGAATATTTTTAGTTTACTTTTATTTTGTTTTCTGCATATGAAATAGTATACTACAATTTTATGGTATTTCCTTATATATATTTTGGGTTTGTCATATTTTTCATATATTTTTTTGTTTAATTTTAGTTTATTTTTTATATATTTTTTCGTATACTTTTAGTTTTTTTTATATCAAATAATTTCTTACATTTTTGTTCAATTTCATGAAAAATAATGAAAAAAAAAAGAGAAAAAGGGAAAAAGAAAGGATATGAGGGAAAAAATAAGGAAAAAAAAAAAGAAAATAAAAATACATAAAAATGAAGAAAAGGAAAAAAAAAAAAAGAAGATCAAAGAAAAAATAAGAAAAAAATTGGAAAAACATAACAAAATAAAGAGAGGAGGAAAAAAATAAGAAAAAAAGAAGGGATGATAAAAAAAAAAAGAGAATGACATATTGAGGTATTTTTATTTTTGGTAAAAAAAAAGAAAAAAAAAAGAAGACAGAAAAAATAAGGAGAACATTTTAAAAAAAGAAACAGAAAAAACAACAAGAAGAAAAAAATCAGAAGAAAATAAAAAAATAAGAAAAAAAGAAGACAATGATGAAAAATAGAAATAAAAATAAAGAAATAAGAGAAGAAAGGAAAAAAGAGAAAAAAAAAGAGAAGGAAGAAGAAATGATATGGAAAAAAATAAAAAAGGAGAGGAAAGGCATGCAGGTAAATAAAAAGAGGCATGAAAGTAATTTCTGAAAACTTGAGGTATTTAAGTTAAAAAAAGTTAAAAAAAAATAGGGTATTTGTGTATATTTCCATAAAATAAAAGAGTAAGTTATACATTAGGCCAATGACAAATTATCTTGATGTTTTTTTCCCATAATTATTACGTTTTGGATAGGGGTGTTCATCGGTCGGTTTGGTCGGTTTTGGACTGTTTTTTTACCGAACCAAAATAATCGAATTTCAAGAATATGAAACCGAACCGACCGAATTGCACTGTAGAACCGAAACTATTTCGAACTGAATTTTCAGTTCGGTTTTTGGTCGGTTTGGTTTTATAGATTTTATAGGTTTTAACTATTAAAATTTATAAATTAGGCCAAAATCCCTTTTTTTCAACTTGTTTCATATTGTTTCAACTTGTTTATATAGAACTAAACCGAACCTATTTTGAACCAAAATTTTTGGTTCGGTTTTTGGTCGTTCGGTTTTATGGGTTTTAACTATTCAAATTTATAAATTAGGCCAAAATTCCTTTTTTTCAACTTGTTTATATAGAACTAACATTAAACATAAACCGACCGAACCAACCTATTTATATATTTATATTAAATTTATATATATTTTTAAAAAATATTTAGAAATATAAAAATAAAAGATAAAAAATAAATAAATAATCGGTTATCTCGGTTAACTTACATTTTTTTTATATAAAACCGAACCAAACCGAACCAAATTTCGGTTTAATTCAGTTCAAAAAATTTGAAAATTCTAAAAATACAAACCGAACTAAACTGAATAGTGTCGGTTCGGTTTTCGGTTTGACCATTTCGGAGGGCGTGAACACCCCTAGTTTTGGATACTATCAATTGCTAAAATAAGAAAAGTCATTAATATTGCAAATCACCACCTATTATTTACTTTACATTTATATTATTTGCATTAGAGCTTTTCTTCCCGTCCATATTTATATATAACCAGCTCAAATCCAAAATTTTTAGACAATATAATCAAATCTAGTTACAATCTAACAATATGGAGAAAACTTCCTCCAAATTGGTTTTTATATGCATCCTTTTGGTGATTTCAGTTGGTGAGTTTTTGTTTCTATGATTTCTTTTTATATTAAATCTTACATACACATTTTTATTAAAAGAAAAATCATTTAAATTGTTAATATGTAGAAAAAAAATTTATTTAAATTGTTAATATGTACATTGGCATATAACACTTAAAATTGTTATTAGTCTAATGATGTAGTAACTCATTAAGTACAAATAATTGTATAAATTTTTTTGGCAGGTGCGCAGTTAACAACTGAAGCAGCTCGATGTGCTCGTGATCTGGACTGCAGTTTTGAATGTAAACATGGTGGCTTTTGTAACAAAGGAAAATGTGATTGTTGGCCATACCAAGAAAGCTTTACAGAATCAACTCCATCCTCTAGTTTCATCAAAAGAAATTGTGGCAATTAATGTTATTTTTCCTGAAATTGAACAATTTAAAATATATATATTTTCGAATAAATGTTGTTCAAATTTTGAATAAGAGAAGTTATTTTGAATTTTTTATATCATGTCTATTTACTTATATTCAATATTAATTATATTAATTAGTTTTGAGAACAATTATGAATATCTAAGTGTACTACATCTCTGGCTAGTAAATGACTACCTCATATACTAGTTAGGGTAATTACACTACAATAGACATGTGAAATTATTAACAGAAATGAAAGTGAATAGCATGCGATTTACTTTTATTTTTTAAAAAAACAATTACTACTAGGGAAAGAAAATAAACATGCAAATCCTTAAAAAATATATTCCCCTCATTAAAAACGATTTTTAAAATATTTAAGCACTTCTTACAAAATAATAATTAATTTTATTAATATAATTTGGAAATTTTAAACCCAAAGAATTTTTATAAAATTATGATAAAAAATAAAAATAGTTAAATGTAAAAAATAATTGTGTGTGTATATATATATTGATTTATTGTAATTTTAGTCCACTTTGAAATCTTGATAAAAATGTCATATTTTGATAAAAATAGCCCACAATTGATCAATAATTTTTAAGAATTTTAAAATTTTTAACAACTCCCCCACAGAAGCTAGTGATCAGAGCTGATATGGGCTTCAAGTCAGCTGCTGCCGAACCTCTTATAGCTCGGAATGCTTATCAAGTTAGTGCATTGACTACACTTCCTTCAGCAAGCTGAGTGACCTCCCTCTCCAGCTGTTCATATTTTTTGGTGAGGTCTTCATTCTTCTTTTTCTCAGTGTCAAGGTTTGATAGAGCTTTAGCTCGCTCCTTTTGAGCGGTTTCAAGGAAAACCTTAACTTTTTTTAATTTATTCTCGTGCTCAATTGCTAGCTCTCTAATCTTTTATTCCTTCAAGTTGTATTCACTATTGAGAGTGTATCATAGATCATCAAGGTATAAGATGCCTAAGTCTAAAAAAAAGTTGTCAAGGTCGGAACATCATATAGGCGCTTGGGCATCCAATTGAGAATAAATTAAAAGGACAACCCTCGAGGAAGTTGCCAACCACTTGACTTTTGATGTCATCTTAGTCAAAGGACAAAAACTTGTTCATATTTTTCGGAAGATGAATGCACTCGGACAAAGTGATTCCTAACCTTAAAGTTAGCAATTGATGGATCTTTTAGTTTTTCATGAACTAAGGTACATGATTCAAACAATTCTCAATGCGATCTCTTCAGAAGAATTATTTTATTACCAAGTGGGATTTCATTCTTATTTTTTAAACCAAAGGGGTGCTTCCCTTATTTCTTTTTAATCACTTAGGGCTTGGATTCTCCAATCATGAGTGGAGTATCATAGTCTTCCATGGTCAATGGAGGATTGTCAAAAGTCCTCTTCGCCCCAGGGCTCTCATCATCTAAAATTTGCACAAATCCATCCAGAAAATAATCAACCTTGGCCATCTGTAAAAAAAATCAATCAATCAATCTATAAAAAGGATAGAAAATACCTTCGAACGCTGCATGTTCGCCATTTATAACTTCATATTGTCCAACTTCATTTGGGCATTCTTTTCTCAAAATAAACATCCTTGTGTAGAGTTCAGCAAATGGACTAGCAAGACTATATTGAGCATGTAATTCACTCAAAAATAACAAATCATCCTTAGATAGCTCGATTTTTCTTTTAATAATCAGAGCAGATAGAACCTAACTCTTTAGAATATTGACAAAGTTAGACTTATACTCAACAATGAGATATTTATACTTCCAACCCTTACTAATGTCTATTATTTTTCTAAAGAGCCCAAACTTTGTATAGGCCGAAAGGGCATATGATAATTATACTTTTTTTCTGAAAAGAGTAAACATAAATCAATACATATCCATGTTCGTCTCACGGCCCTGTGACCGAACCAGCTCACAAAATGCAATTAAAAGTTTATAACCATTGGGGTGTAGTTGTTCTGGAGATATTTTATAGAAATTCAAAAACTCTTTGATAAAGGGATCTAAAGGAAATTGTAAGCCACATCCAAGTTAATCAACATATACCAATATTTTAATATCAGTCCTAGGATATTAATCAGCCCTAAAGTCTGGCTTTACTTCAAGTAACTTGAAATCTGAGGAAATTTTAAATCTTTTCCTACAATGGTAAATGGTCTCTTTCTTGACCCTAAATTTAAAAAATGAGAAATCTATCTCTTTCCTTTGAGCCATATAAAAAAAAGAGAAAAAAGAGAATAAATGCAATAATTATAAAGCAAGAGAGAAAGAATAAGAATCTTGTCTTGAATAAGATGACCAACTTCAGTTACTCTTTGTTTAAGAGGAGAAAAAAATAGAGAGGATGCTCTATATATTTGATAGGATTAAAAGGTATTTATATTAATAAGAAAGGCTCTCATCCTATGTTTATATACACTTTTGATATCCCAAAATGCCCTTGTTTCTTTAGTAATGTGCAATAAAGAGTTGGACGAAACGATGAATTTGTTTATCCTTCATTAATAACCTCTTGGGAAGTGAAACTATTTTAAATTTCAAAATAGGATTAGGCCGCCAAAGTAAATAATTTCCCTCCTAAAAGGTCTTGAGTTATAAACCAAATTAGAGTTAAGCTTTAATGCTCGAATATTGGGCACTTGGATATCCTGATCAGCATAAGCATAAATTAGATATTCAAGTCGATCAATGTTCAATATGATTTTATTAAATGAAAAATGAGTTCATTGAGTCAAAAGTCAAAAATTTGAATAGATCTAGGAAGCTCATACATATGTAACTTAAAAAAAAACCAAATTCACTTTTGGTCACACATGGACTAAGTTGTGCGTCAATAGTCGACATCTTTGATGGTATGGTTGTTTAATTAAGACAGAGGCTTTTGTGCTTGTATAAGGTGCTCAAGTGAGTAATAACTTTTAGCTTAATGCTTGCAAAAGCTTTGAGCTAAAATGTAATGCTTGGATGAGTAATTCAATTGGGAAAATGCTTATCTAGCCTGTTTAATCCAAGCTATGAAGCTCGAATAAATAATTAAACTAATCTCTATTGCTTGTATCTGCTATTTAAGTAAAATAAATAAATCATCATTCAAGATGAACCCCAATACTTATATGTATTGACTGAACAGAGCTATAAAGCTCGAATTAAGCAATCAGTTCTGCTCATATATGGTACGAATGAGGTTATGAGGCTCAAACAAGCCATATAGATCGAGCTATGATGTTTGTATGCATAGTCCGAACTGAGCTATGAAGCTCGGGTAAGCAATCAAATAGCTATCTAGTATTCAGGCTAAATAAAAAAAAAGGTCAAGCTTTGAAACTCATATGTAATGTTTGAGCCAAGATATGAGGCTCAGAAAAAACTTCGAAGTCAATGAATATCAAATTCTTATTCAGTTAAAATTATTTGGATATTTCCTCTAAAGTTGAATAACGATGCTCGTATGATCATCTGGGCTAAGTTATGAAAGCTTAGATTTACTTTATAAAAGCAAACGTCTGAACCGAGCTGTACAGCTCGGACATTAACACATAAAGTCAAGTAGCAATGCTCAACTAATAGTCTGAGTCTTCCAGTGCCGCTTGGCCATGTGCTTGAAATGGATATACAAAGCTTAGGAGTAGATGATATGATAAATTGAATTTAAAAGTTAAAACTTATATGCTTGGAAGTTTAATATTGTTGAAAACAATGCAAAAAAGAAGGTCGATATCAAAATTGAGATATAATGAGCATTTATATTCATTTTTCTTTGAAGAAGTTAAAATTTTTGAATGAACATAAATATTTTTGATATATTTTTGGGGAACTCTTAATAAGTGGGTTCTTGATTATTGGGTTTTATGCAACCCAATAGCTGTATAAAAACTCATATTACTTAATTTAGATAAAAATATAAAATATTAAACTTATTCAAGGAAGGGATACAAATTCCATAAGAATTAGGATAAGCCTTATAAGATTCAATTATGGACTAGGTATGTACTATTTGTCTCTATATAAGTACATTATACTTTCAGTACATTCATTTATGATTCATTCTACAAATCTCTAACTTAGGTATCAGAGTACTTGTGGGGAGAACCTTACAAGTTCTGTAGCTCTTTTGTATTTGCAGATAATATTTTGAGAATGCGATTGTTGGCACATGGTTTATCCCGGCCCAGGAAGTGAAAGTCTAATAATGAAAATGGATAAAATGGGCCCGACAATGTCAAAATAGTCTATGGCCCTCCAAAAGAAAGTCCACAGCCCAGCAAGATCAACCCAGCCTAGCTAGCTCAACCCAATTAACATTAAAGCCCAAAGAACCCTATTTATAAAAGCCAAAAAGAGGAGGCACCTGATCAATGAGGCAGTGCCTTAGTGGAATTAGTTTTAAAAAAAGTTAACGTTAAGTTCTTTGTAAACCACGTTCTCTAAGTCACGTTCTTCTGGAACGTGGTTATGGATAGTGGAGACAGGGAAATGGAGTGGGAAATATGGAGAGGTGGAGAGAGAGAGAGATAGGAGGGGTGAAAGGAATTAAAAGAGGAGAATCAAAAGAGTTAGGGGGGATTTTTTAGGGGCTGCAGAGAAAAACTCAAGCAGAAGAAAAAAAAGAAAAACGCATAAAAAAAAACAAAAAAGAGACAAAAATACAGAAAAAGAAACTAGAGAAGGAAACCAAAGAAAAAGATCTTGTGGCTGTTGGCTTTCAGAATCGGAGGGCTAGAGGCTGAAACCAATTGACCGAAGATCCAAATTTCAACACCAGCATCTGAGGGCAAACCATTTTTACAGTTTCCTTTTTCTTTCTGGGACAATTAAATGAGAATTTCTTTTGTAGGCCTGAATCATTAGTGGTTCAGTGGCTACTAAATTTAGAGTTAAATTTTAATTTATTTTTTGTTATTTATTTTTAATGTGTGCGAAACGGGTTGTAATTCATTTCTCCTCCCTACATTTCTTTGCATGCGCATTTTATTTATTATTTTTGTGTGTTTTTTATATTGTTAATTGTGGATGAATGTGATGTATAGATGTGTGTTGTGATGAACCAGTTTAATAGCATGCAAAAATGAAATAATTAAACTATTTGGACTAAATCGTAAAATTTAGAAATGGTTTGAAGGCGATTGTAATTTTGCATGTTAATTAAGGAAATAATTAAAAATAATAAAACACGGAACACAAACGGAGGCTGATCACAAGGTCGGGTGGGTATTCGAAAAAGCCCATACCCAGTTTCCAGATTCAGTCTCTGAGAACGGCTGTTGGGCTTCCTTTGTGGGATCTAGTTGTTGTATAAGTGTCCCGGATCTCACCCGGGTGGCGACTCCCTTTTCCAATCCAGGCCCAAAAGGCTTGCGTTTGTATTTCTAGTGAGCTCTGAACTTGCACAGTGTTGTGGCCGCTGAACACTTGGGCGCACGCTGAACCCCGCTGCCTACAACGATTCATTAGTAAATATAATAGGAATAAGGTTCGATTTGGTCATTAAATTTTTTGAACAAGTTCAAATTACCCTTTTTTGACATTTTTCGACAATTTACCCCATCAACTTTTTGATAAAAATCAAATTGGCCCTAAAAAATTTATTTACACGCCTATTGTCTGAGATATCCACAAATATCACAATAAAAATTACAAATAACTCCCTAATACTTTAACTAGTTAACAAATTAGTCCATACTTTCATAAAAGCATCTTGTAAAAAATTAAAATTTTTTTTGTTAAAATTATATTTAAACCCTTAATTTATTTATAGTATATTATATTATTAGACAAATTTATTTATTCACCAATAACTTGTAATAATTTTTTAATATTAAAATTTATTTTATTTATTATATTACTAATTGGTGTTTATATGGTTACTTTGATTTTTTCAAAGTAAACTGTATTTTGTAAATAACCACATTTGAATGATTAAATTCACTCTCATCCAATTGTGATTAAAATAAAGTAAAATAAAAGTAACTACAAAATAAAGTAACCATAGAATTTTTCTTATTAATTTGTATATTAATACATAAATTTTTAAAATAATTTAATATATGTGTCAAAATTTTTTAAATTTTTTAATATTTGTACGACATGTGATAGTTCATTAAAATATTTTAAAATAATTTTTTATGATAGTTAATTAAAATGTCATACAAATTTAAAAAAATTAAAATTTTGACATCTAATGTTAAAATATTTTAAAATTTTATGTATTCATGTACAAATTAATAGTATAATAAATGAAAATTTTTTTAATATTTTAAAAATTATTAAAAGTTATTGGTGACTAAATAAATTTATCTAATAATATAATATATCATAAATGAATTAAGGGCTTAAATATAATTTTAAAAAATAAAATTTTAATTTTTTACTAAATATTTTTATGAAAATATGAACTAATTTGTTAACTAGCTAAAGTATCAGGGAGTTATTTGTAATTTTTATTGTGATATTTGTGTACACCTCAGATAATAGGGGTGTAAATAAAATTTTTATGACTAATTTGACCTTTATTGAAAAGTTGAGGGATAAAATGTCAAAAAAGGTTAAAAAAAAAAGGACAATTTGAACATTTCCAAAAAGTTTAAGGGCAAATTTAGTCTTATTCCAATATAATAATATCACTCTTCAAATTGATAATCATGGTTGAGGATTAGTTTTTGAGGATTTCTAACTTAAGAAAAATAACATCAATATTGATTTTTTTATTTTTTTTTTTTTGCACCATCAATGTAGTAGATAGGATTTTTAATCATTTATATTGAAGTAGGTTTAAATTAATATTATATTATTTGAATAATTGAAATATTTAAATGTAATGGTTATTGAAATTACAGCTTTTGCTATAGTGCAAATATTTGCACCGGTACACATAAAATTACAACCGTTAGATTAGTTTTTATTTAATTACAACCATTGATTATCTTGGTGTATCAATACCTGTAAAATATATCAATGGTTCCAATTAAATGACAATTAATCTAATGGCTAATAGTTTCATTTGTACCGGTGTAAACTTTTGCACAGTAGAATGACTTTGAAATTACATACTCTGTTTTGATAAGAAAAATTTAATGTAAATAAAAACCAGAAAATATGGAATTAAATGTCTTTTTTTGCTGCATTTTTCCTATTATTTTAAGTTCACATAAGAGATGGTAATACCATAATATATGTTGTATGCGAGCAAATTCAATCGCCTTAAAATTTTTTATTTAAATTTTATAACATAGTAAATTAAATAAATTAACTTGTCACAAAAAAATATATTTAAATTTAAAAAATGTGCAAAACCACATAAAATAATCTTTATATTTTTCTTCATTAAATTTATGAAAATAATTATAATTAATTCAAATTTTTTTATGAAATTTGATATAATTTTTAAATAAAATTCAAGTTTGAAATTTTATTTTATTTTATTTTTAAATGTTAATTAATATATAAGATAAATTATTTAAAATATAATATTTATTTTATTTAAAAAATTTTATAATTTAATTTAAAATTTAGACATCAAGCATAAAAATTTAAGAATAATATAAAATTCTAAATGAATTTGAGCTAAATATAACATAAAAATTTCTAATATATGATGATATTATAATTTATATTTTTTAAAAATAAATTTATCAGTCTTTAATATTTAATTCTGTCACCAAAATATTAACAAAAAATTAATCAAAATTAAAATAATTTAATCAAATAATAGAAAGTGAAATTTTCAATAAATAAATGATTTATCTTTTTTTGAATAATTTGTTTTTAAATAATGGAGTCGGCATGTAAAAGTAAAAAGATGGTGATATTTTGGTCAGACCAAATGTAATGGCAAATTGGCAATGCAACTCACCTCCTTTATAACCAGCAATTGAAAATAAAAAGTCCAGCAAATGGCATTTTGCCGATGCTGCGTTTTCTATTATTATTCCTCCTCGCTTCCGGCTATTTCCGTATCCACTTCACGTATCCTAAACTACCCTCGTAACATTTCCAAATTTACCAAGTTGCCAATCCCATACCATTATCATCACAGTCACAGTACACTAATCTTCAGAACTCTGCGGCTATCATCACCATCTTCATCGATGGAATCTGCCCCGGAAGGTTATAGAAGAAATGTGGGTATTTGCTTGATCAATCCTTCTAAAAAGGTTAGGATACATTGAATTTTGCACTTCTATTTGTGTTTTAATAGAACAAAAATAATCCAATGTGTATTAGCTATGTGAACTGTGCAGATATTTGCTGCTTCAAGACTGGATATACCTGATGCTTGGCAAATGCCTCAGGTAATCTTAAATCATATCTACCCTTATCTTTTTAGCTTAACTGTATTCTGCTCTTATGCTTTTTTAATCATGACTTCTCTTTGTATATCAAGAATCAAGAAATGGGTTAAGGAAGATTAACTATTCCAAATTAGCCTTTTAAAGTTTTTAAGAATTTAGAGGGTAATTTTAATTTACAAATTAATTCTCAAAAAGCATGCTGATTCAATTATAGATAGATCATTTAGACAAGTGCTTTTTTTTTTTTCCCTTTGCTTGTTGCCTATGCTGCAAAATGTTATGCAAGCATACCTGCTTGGTTTCGTGTTTTAGGTTGTAGATATCACAAAGTGTTTGCTCTAAGGAACATGCGAAGGATACCATGCTGATATTGGTGTTTGTTGTGTAAAAATTCTTGCATGACTTGAAATTTTCTTTCTGGAAGTTCTAGTTATTTTGTACAAGATTTAGTGGCATTTTATACTACTGTCCAAAACAGGGAGGTATAGATGAGAGTGAAGATCCTAAGAGTGCAGCTGTCAGGGAATTAAAAGAGGAGACAGGGATTAGTTCAGCAGAAGTTATTGCAGTGGTTTGGCTCTCTTTCCTCTTTTGTTATTTTAGCACCTTCTATATGATAGGTTACAATGGATGATTGAGTACAGAGTTCTTTCTTTTTTCTCCCAACACTGTGCCCATGCGAATGCTCTACTGTCACCAGCAAAATACTTTTTCATAACATAATTTCACCAAATTTCCACGAAGCAATTTTTTCCTTTCTGAAAATTTTTTATATTTTATCTTATTTTATTTGTATCTTGCCTTCCATCCAACACCCTTATATTCTATTAATTAGAGACTACCCTTATAACCTCGTAGGAGCATTTTAAATCAAATAGAAATAAGCTTATCCAAATAATTTTGTAAGGACATAATGTACTATCTTCCTCTTTTTGTGAGTGTGATTTGATTTGCTCTCATTGCTTTTATCTCTGTATGACTATTGCCAAGTTGTTTCTGTCGCATTGATCTTTCTTACGAATCCAACTTGGTTCCTTGCAATTTCTGAATGTTTCCTACTGTTAGCTTTTCCTAACTTGTGCTTATACAGTTCCTTACAGTTACAAACAAGAAAATAAGCTATGAGATCTTTGTGCCAATTTTGAATTTGATCCAACTTAATTTCATATGATTAATATCATCATATGACTATATTAGCTCTTCTGCTCTTATATGAACAATGGCATACACATTAGTGGTGTCTGGGTCAGCTTTAAGTTTTGTCTTTGTTTTACATCTGTGTTCGACTTTTAGATTATTCCATCACCGTTCACTTCATTCATCTTGCAGGCACCTAACTGGTTGACATATGACTTCCCACCAGAAGTTAGGGAAAAACTTAAACATCAATGGGGATCTGACTGGAAAGGTCAAGCACAAAAGTGGTAAGTATATGGACAGCCCATGTGCATTGTGATGCATGATTTACTATCCAAGCCTGATATCTCAATTGGTTTATGATGCCTGCCACTTCGAGTCTGAACCAATCTGTCAGTGGAAAATTCAGACTAATCTCATTAAATTTTTGAATGAAAATTTAGTAAATTAATTTACAGATCTTTCTTTTTTTGCTAGTTTCTTTCATTCTACTCTAAGGTGGTGTTTGATAAAATTGAAAATCAAGTATTGAATGCTGAATATAATAAATACTGAATTTTTTAAGTACTGAATTAAATAAATCTGTTTGATAATTATAAGTACTGAAAATCATGATCAATTTTATCTATTTAATCTTGTGATATTGGTAAATGAGTAATAATTTTTAGATAATAAGGATACAATAGTAAATCTAATAAAAAAATTTTAAAACTTAACAACTTAATGTGTTCAGAAAATATTTTAACTCAAAAGTTTTAACTTATTATTTTAAGTACTTTTTAACTTAATTACATAATTTAGGTTGGACTCATTTTGGGTTATCAAACCAACTTAAAATAATTAAGTGCTGAATATATTAATTTTCAGCATTAAGTGGTGTTATCAAACACCCCCTAAGTCTTATTAAATTCACAAATGTAAATGCAGGTTTCTTCTTAAATTCACTGGGAAAGACGAAGAAATCAATCTTTTAGGAGATGGCTCAGAAAAACCCGAGTTTGGCGAATGGTCATGGATGTCACCAGAGCAAATACTTGCCCGTGTGAGTAGCTGTTGCTGCCTTTGGTTAAATTAGTTATATGAGGCCAAGTGTTAATGTGAGCTTGCTCAAAAATCTTTTCCTTGGTATAAGAAGAGGTTGAAACCTAGTTCCCAAATGACTCTAATTTCCAAGTTTCAACAGTTAAATATTATAGGATCTAAAGATTTTGTGGGGTCTATACCTGATTAATTTTTAAAAATTTAATATTTTTTTAGATCCAACAAAGCAGAAAAATTCAGCAGTTTACAAGGCTCATATAAGCTCAGGTTCTCAATAATTTATTTTTCTTTACCTTTTATAGTTTTTCTAATGGCTTAGATTTTCATCAAAGAGCATTAAGCACTCTTGAAATACCTCTATAATTGAAATCCTATGAAATTTTACTGAGCAAAACTATACTTGGTGTCATTGCATCAGTCATGATTGCACCATCTATTCATTTTGTTTTGTTGGACTTCACATGGCATCATGTTGATGGACAGTCTAGATGGTGTTGTCATGATACACGTGATTGTGCCAAGTGTTGCTCTTATACAAGTTTATCAATTGAGCCATGAATATGATTTCATGGAGCACGTATGAGCTAAGGTCATGATTATTTGCACCCTAGTTTTCTTGTTCATGCTCCATATTCATAGCTTTTGTTTAAGAACTGGTCATCTTAGCCTTGGTCTCCAAATACTAGGCCTTGTCACCTAAGAACTTCTTCACTTCTACCTTTTCAAAGCACTTCCATGGTGAATTAACCCAGCCCAACAAAAATATGAATGGAAACAAAATAAATTTCAAATATTTTAAACTCCAGGACTCTGCTGAATTAACCAGAAATGTACTTGGTCATCATCCTTGGTTTCTAAACCTATCAGAGATCAATGGCCCCATTTTCAACATGCTCAATTTTCCTCACCTTCAAAGTCAGCAGCCACGTTCCTTCTGATTTGTTAAGTCCTAGTCAAATACTACAAAGATTGGTCATGCACTTAGATATTAAGGCACAAGGCACGTTAGGGCGCAAAGGGGTGCCTGGAGCCTAGGCACAAGGCACAGGCACGTGCCTGAGTGACTGGAGACACAAAAGAGAAGGAAAAAATTTATAAAATCTATTTCAATTCGGCATGAGTAAGATGTTTATATGGTCGCTTACACAAATCAATGCTAGAGGTCTGCAAATGAAGGTACAATTAAAGAAATTTGTTTAAAGAACAGCTGTAAACTAAGCCATTACAGAGGGGCACATGCCTTGACAATAAAGAGCACCCCTCATTAACGTCGCCTGCTTTTCAGTGGCTGTGGCACTAAGGCTTGTGCCTGTTGCACCTTGCACCTGGGGCGCACTTGAAATAACTATGGTCATACAGCAACTTTATTATTATTATTAAAGCAATTAGAGTCCAGATGCTCATCATCAGCCTTTGCCTGTTTGTTGTTGACTGACAGATCCAAGAGCTAAAATAGAATTTTTTACTATAATCACTTTTCGAAAATAGAATGGCATTTTTAATATAATCACTTAATTATCTAAAGCCTGTTTGTCTGAGCACATTTTTACACTAAAGCCCCATGACAAATAGTTGGTTTGTCCTTATCAAATGGCATATAATTCTGATGTTTGTATGGATATTAAAGAAGAATCTACTGAAGGGTGAAATGTTCTGCTATGGACTTCCATAGCCTTGTGTAGTCCACAATTAACAACTTTGCATGGGATAGTCATTTTTCGAAGTTAATAAAAAAAAATCAAGGGTACAATGTTATATTGAATAAGACTTTGAGTATGAATAACCATACACATGTGCTCATTGCATGTGTTCAAGATATTATTAAAGCTTATGTGAGTAGCTTCTCAGGGGCATTGGCCTTTACTTTTGAAGGTTTATATCTAGTTGTAGTGATCCATACGAGTTCTCATTTTTTAATTTTCTTAGATTTAACCAGTTTTATATGATAGTAGAGACTTTTGTGTGCATTAAATATTTCTTGATGACTGCCTATGAAAAATCTAGTAGTTTTAGCATTCTCACACTATTTGTTTATTCTTTTTTCCCTCATTTTCTGGCAGGCTGTAGATTTCAAGAAACCTGTTTACAAGGAAGTTTTGGCAACCTTTGGTCCTTATCTTGAATAAATTCATATAAAAGTGCTGATGATTTGGATGCAATCTCACTAGCAATCTGATACTCTTATAATAAATCAGAAAAGCTAGGCTGACATGTACGATAATAGGTGGAAAATGCCTATTGTTGCCTATTGCAGTCTTAAATTTAAAGGATCAAAGATCTTGCTTTTGAAGTGGCTTTGTGTTTAATGGGATGAGATACTCTTAATACTTTCAGCCATCCAGATTAAATGACTGAAAATTGGACGATGTTTACATTGAACTGTTTGTAAGACACCTGCAATCTATCTACTTGATAAAACGCTCAATGACCTGACCAGCAGGATTATATATCTACACACACTATTGCTTGTATCAAAATCCTACTGTCTTTATTTGTTAAGCATATTATTCTGGTTGTGCTACATTTATTTTTGGTACAACACAAAAATTCATATGCTAATTTCATCGGACAGTATTCCTTTGAACGATTTATAAACTTACAGATACAATTATTATCCTCTTAAAAGTTTTGCAGCAAGCAATTAACTTCCACTCAAAAGTGTGTTCAAGGAGAAAAAGCTGTCCAAAAGCAGCTTCATAAAGCCTTGGTAGCAGACATTAATCAGAAGACTGCCAGCTGGTAGCTGGTACATCTAGGAACTCATACTTGACAAATGTTAACTGGGGAAACGGGGTAAATAACAGAAGCAGCATTTTTATCAGTTGATGCAAGAGTTCAAATTAGTGAACTAGAAAAAAGAGCAGTTCGCAGTTCAACGGGAAAAGTGCAGGAAGGACTGTATTCTGGATGTGCACCCTGAACCAAATCATAACATGTATTTTTCATATGGGGCTTGCCTTTATCAAGTATTCCTACTTGTTTGAAAAACGAACAATCGTGTAAGTGAATGCAGTAGGAAATATTAATTACAATTACAATACATTCTGAAACAGTAAGGATTTGAGATTTATGATAAAAAGCCTTAAGTTCGCGTTCTTAGTGAAATTGGATTGAGAGGTTATAGGAAATTGAAAAAACTACTACCATGTTGCTCATTTGATTGGAAAACGCAGACGTGCACTCTTGACAGTAACAATAACAGCAACAAGATCTAGACTTACTATAAGATTACGATATCAAGCGCACAATTTTTTGAGGGAAGAACTTAAGCCATATCATAAGATCAACAAGAAATTTTAAGTACAACAAAATCAATGATTGTTACATGACAATTCAATGACTTTGACAGATGGGTTCCAATATTCATCTCAAACACGTTTAACTGTAAGTTGTAACCAACTAGGAATCAGCCTCTGAGATCGCACCACCAAATTTGATTTCCAACAGAAGGGATGCAAGGGATGCAACAGATGAAGCCTCAGTTGCCAAAGTAACGAACAACAATTCATGCTGTGTTATGTTTACCACAACTTCCCAAATGGAAAAACTGCAACTTTCAAATCATTGAATTAAGTATATTTGTTATTTGGTTGGTGACAATCCCTGCAACAACCCCAGGAGAAAACCTTCTAATCATGTCCTCCCTAGCCTGCCTTCCTTTCGCCTGAGCTTCCTCAACATTGGTCATAACATGTCTCATTAGATGCTGAAGTTTATCAATGGAAGGCTCAGCCCAAAGATGCCCTTTAAATGGCCCTTCCAAAACTTCAGACATTGTATCCACTGGCAATGGATAGCTATTCTCCCTGGTCAGATACTCCTGTGGCCCAGACCAATTTGTTGCAATGACTGGTAAAGACATAGACATAGCTTCCACAATAGGCCTCCCCCAGCCTTCTCCTCTTGATGGAAGAACAAATGCATTGGCTGCCTTGTACATTCTTGGCAAATCAATTTGCGCTATATGAGTATCAATAACATAAATAGCAGGCCAATCATTTTTAGTTTTTCCTAATTTGGAATCCTCTACAAACTCCAGAATTTTATTCCCAAAATCCGTATCAGAGTGATATGGATTGGTTAACAAATATAAAGCAACGCCATCACTCCTAGAGAACTCTTTCAAGTAGGCTTTCAGCAACACATCCCATCCTTTCCTATACTCCCACTTAAATACACTCAAGAAAACAAATTCCTCTTTCAAATTAGAGTTCACATCCCTAGCACCTAAAACCAGATTCCCTATTGAGGCAAGATGTAATGGTGTATGCTTGACTGGATCAAAGAACTCAACATCAATAGGCTGAACAATTTTCACAACCTTATTTTCATCAACCCCACTTTTTACAAATGTCGATACATGAAACGCAGTAGGAACCCAAACATAATCCATCCGATTACATCGTCTTACATGTTCAGCATTCACTCTATCAGTCTCAAACATTGTTCTACCAATTACAAGCATAAAGTCATTATAACCAGTTGGTGGGCAAGGTAAGGTTTCAAACAATGGTGGATACCAAGCACCAGGCTCACTATGACACAATACAATGGTCTCATTCATTCTACATTCAGTTCCATGAAGCTTAAAAGCCAACTTCTTGACATAATGAGGCAAACCCTCCCAAAATTCAAGATATTCTAAGTCACCATGTTGCTCAATTTTTAACCTAAAACTAGGTGCTTTAATATGTTCATTAAGGGCAAAAATATAAGACCAAGCTTCTGAGCTATACCCACCACCAGAAAGGAAAGGGGCCATCCATAAAACACAATGAGAAGGAACAGAAATGGGATTTGATACCAGAGTTTTGGTGGGTTTTTGGAATAAGTGAAGAGAACTCAAAATTCTTTGAATCAAAATTGTTTGAAAATTGTTGGGATATGAAGTGAGGATTGATTTTAGGTGCTGGATTTTGATGTAGTTTGTTTTGGTCAAACTAAATGAGACTGCTAAAAGGAGAATTAGCATTGATGATAAGTAAAATAACATGGATATTGATTTTATGGTAAAAGAGTGGGTTTGAGTGGATTGGGGATGGTTATGATCATTGGAATCCATATTGAATAAAAGATTAAGCCCTAGCAAATTATAATTTTAAGAGCACACACACACACATGTACCATTGCTGGAGGAGAAGCTTTAGGCATCAAAGGGAATTTACCATTTTCCCAGTCGAAGTAGAAAATCAAGAACGCTTGAAACCATTCACGCCAATGATTGAACAGCTTGAAGAACACCAGGGAATCCCCTCTTGAGTGGAGTCTGATAGGAGGTAACATAGTTTATACTATCCATCACATTTTGGCGCATCAAAAGTTTGATGCCTAAATATTTTTGGAATAATATTCAATTTGGTATTTAAACGTTTTGAGATTGATCAATTAGCACCACTTTTACTTTTCTAGCCCAAATTAGCACGAATTTTCACATTTTGAACCATTAGAACTTTTTTTTTTTTTGAAATTGTGACATAAAACTATAAGATTGATACAAGAAAATACATTAATTTATTCCATTAAAAACTAAAATATCCATTATCAATAGTTAAATATATGTTGTAGTTCAAAATTTCAAATTTCTAAGTGGAAAAAAGAGTCCTCAAATAAGGTTGTAACTTTATCAAGATTTTTTTGAGTCATTTTATAATACAAATAGTTATATTTATACAACTGAAATTAAGACCGTTGAATTAATATTTAATTAATTATGGTCATTGATATATATTACATGTATTGATAAACTAATAGAATCAATGGTTGTAATTAAATAAAAATTAATTTAATGGTTCTAATTCCATTTGTATAGATACAAATATATTACCGTAGCAAAAATTAATTTTTTAAGATTTTCTTAAAGTTTTTTTAAGTAGTTATTTTAGGGATAAATGGTCAAATAAGCCCCTCAACTTATGTCTTCGGATCAAATAAGCCAATTTTAACTTTTTTAACAAACAGGCCAAATACTTGTATTTTTAGGGCCACATAACCCTGAAGTTTAGCCAAAATATATGCGTGCAATATTAGCTTTATGAGAATCGAGTGAAGATGCAAGTTGAATATTTTATTAATTTTTTAATACAATTAAATAAAAACATACTTAAAAATCTAAGCCTTTGTTTGGTTTGAGTGATTTGGGTGGAAAAGAAAGGAAGAAAAATCCAATTTCTTACAATTCTTTTGTTTGGACAATTATAAGAAGAATGAATTGAAAAGAAAGGAAGAGAAATTGCAATTCCAAATCACTCATTTTCTATCAATTCCATTTGGTGAGAAATGGTGAGAATTTTATTAAAAAGATGAAATTGTCCTTTTTTTTCTATTTAATTTTGTTGATGTTTCAAGAGTATAATAGTAAAAATTTCTTTTATTTTGAGAGAGAATTCTATTTTCCTTTCTATTGTTATCAAACATATCCAAACAATATAAAGGAAATTGTATTTCTATTCTTTTCTATTCTATTCTATTCCCATGAATTTCTACTCAACCAAACAAAGGCTAAAATAATAAAACTCAAATTTTCCTTCCATCTTTGTTCGTTATCGCCTCAAATCATTTCATCATGACTACCATCACTGCAATAAAAAAGAAACAAGATATTTACCCTTATTGTTTATTCAACCAAAGTATTGACTATATACAAAATCTTGATCTATCTCTTCTAACAAAAAAGCAGAATATTGTAACCAAATGATAAAAACACCACCATTAACATCATTAATTATTTTGAGATTATGGGCTTCAAGCGTTTGGGATGTTAAGAAAATGATGATGAGGAAAAGAAGAATTATTTATACAGGTTTGAGCAAAAATTAATTGATTTGAGATTGTAATCAGAAAGCATATACACTACTCTGTTATAATGTTGCTTCTTGTTTATTCTGTATTGCTCTTGTCTTTGTTGTTGATTCTGGTTCTCGAAATTAATAATGGTTATAGTGGAAGATTGAGAAGGATGCAGAGAAGCAGGAGCAAAATTGGGTTCTAGGTTAAGTTTAGACAGCATACAACCAAGTCGAAAATGGTGATCATAATGTTCCTGTAGACACATAAATTTTCATAAATTATTTTTAGACCAATAAAATTTTTTTGGTTTATTAAATAATTTAATTAGGCTAATTACATATTTTAGTCTAATAAATTTATAAAGATTTTTGGACCAATCAAATATTTTAGTTTATTATGTTAGATAAATTATTTTAATGACCAATCAAATTATTTCAAACATGTCATTAAGATAATAATAAATAGATAATAATTAAAATTATTATTTATTTAAATAATGATGTAATTGAGCCAATCAAATTATATTAAAGGTAGTCAAAATTAATCCTACCACTAGAGTTATGGAATTTCATAACATCTACACTACCTCTATAAGATGCCTATAAATAGAGGTGCATCCCATGCTTCAAATCATATACAACATAAGTATTAAACCTCTGCCCAAATTACAACTCAAATTCTCTACAAGATCATTACGTTTTACAAGTTCATCAAGGTGTTCTTCATCAACTCTTCATCAAATTATTTCAAGATCAAGCTACAAAGCCCTTGAAGCATATGATTGTTGTGAGATTCAAATCAGAGGATCTATATTCTTTGTAATAAGAAGATTATTAGAGATTGTACTCCACTTTTCTCAAATTCAATAAAGTTCTCAACTTGTTCCTAAATTTTCTTGTGTGATTTTTCTTATAAGAAATTTATGTGTACAAATTTTTAGCACGCCCAGTGGGACTGTCTCTACCTTTCATCTCTTATTTTGCAAATCAACTATTCGAAGAAGATGATACCAAAGAAAGGCAAAATGACTACCTCCAAGAAATATGACATTCGTCGTCGAGCTGGCCAACCTCAATCTCCAATTTTGTTGCGTGCTAATTCTCTTAGCGATGATAACTCTAATGTTGTGATAAAAACTAAATCAACTAAGGAATTGTATAATCAAACTGTTCCTTTTCCTCAATAGTCCGTTGTCTCTCCAAGAGCGCAAGGGACATAAATCTCGTCTTTAGAGACAAATGACCTTTTCTCATTATTCAAATCTGATGATGAAGGGGAAAACTTAAGTACAAGCTCTATGCCAACTTTGCCTCACCATGGTTCGACCTCAAATTATAATTCTAACAATATGTCTGTCATGATGACCAACACAACGTCGATGGAAGAGCAAGTTGCCAACCTGATCAAGATGGTGGAAGAACTTACAAAAAGTTCTATAAAAAAAGATGTCCAAATTACGTCTTTAACTGCTAAGTTGAAAAATACAGCTGGAAAAGTGCCGATTAGTGCAATAACTGATCTACCAAAAATACAAGAAGAAGAAGAAAGTACTTCTGCAACCAAAGCTAAAGGCGACATTCCAATGGCTATCAACAGTCCAATCTCTACTGCTCAACTCAAAGAACTCATCAAATAGGTTGTCAAAGATCAAGTGGAGACTTCGGCTCAGTTCTCTTATATATATGCTAAACCATACACATAAAAAATTGATATGCTAAAGATGCCTCCAAATTATCAACTGCCAAAGTTTTAACAGTTTGATGGCAAGGGCAATCCAAGACAGTATGTTGCTCACTTTGTTGAGACTTACAATAATGCTAGCACAGATGATGATTTGCTCGTTAAATAATTTGTTTGATCATTGAAAGGTAATGCCTTCGATTGGTACATTGACATGAAGCCTGGCTCGATAGACAGTTGGGAGCAATTAGAATGAGAATTCTTTAATCATTTCTATAGCACTCACCGCATAGTTAGTATGATTGAACTTACTGCTACTCGCCAATGGAAAGATGAGCCTGTCATTGATTACATCCAAAGGTGGAGAAGTTTTAGTTTGAATTGCAAAGATTGACTTTCTGAATCATCTGCCATTGAGATGTGCATCAAAGGTATGAAGTAGGGCTTATCCTATATTCTTCAAGGAGTAAAACTAAGCACTTTTGAAGAGTTAACTACCCGCGCTCATGATATAGAACTTAGTATTTCAGATGCTGGAAGTTAAAATATTCCTATGCAAGTTCCAAACAGGAATAAAGATAAGCAAGAGGTACGTAAAAATACTAAGTCTAACACAAAGACTGAAAGAAAGCTATCATTGACAGTTAGTTCAGTACCTATCAAAATAAATTCTAAGTCTGAAAAAAAAAGAGATGAAGCCTACTATTACTACTCAATCACAAGAAAAGAAGAAAACTTCTTTAAAGGAAAGATAAGAGAGGAAGTACCCTTTTGCTGACTCTGATGTTTCAAGAATGTTTGATGAATTACTTAAAGTAAATCTTATTGAACTCCCAGAGATGAAATGTCCTGATGAGGCTAATCAAGTTAATGATCCAAACTACTGCAAGTATCATCATTTGATTAGCTATCCAGTGGAAAAATGCTTTGTCTTTAAGGATAAAATAATGGAGTTGCAAAAAAGAGGAGAAATTATCTTTGATGAAGAGGAAGTTACTATAAATATGACTAGTATTGCAAATTTTAGTCCTTGCATGACATCCACAAGTTCAATAATAAGTTTTGGATTATTTGATCCAATAACTATTGAATTTTCTCCTTTTATGCAAAGAGCGATCATGCATCAAGATGTACAATCTACTGTTGGGGACATCATTCCAAGTGATGAATCTGACGATGAAGGGTGGATCCATGTTACTCACAGACAGGGTAGAAAGAAGAATATTTCTAACTCAAAGTCAGTCCTAAAGAGAGTTAGAATAGTAAAAGTGCTTTCCCAAG